>JAAOAY010000467.1:0-10105 GCA_013396255.1 Fusarium sp. NRRL 25303 | reverse complement strand
AAGTCACCAAATGTTTGATTGAGACTGGAGGTACTTGAGTGACACTGATGTAAGGCTTTGTAAGTGGAGCTTGAATCGGTACGGCAACCTCAAGCATAGACAGATGTGGAATAAGACCGACGATGTGCGCAGTACTCGGACAAAGTGCCCTGTCCGCCTCGTTGATATACCAGCACTTCCAGGAAGAAGATGCGAAAGCCATACTTTGGGGAGTTGGGAGAAGGAGAACCTGAGGATTTCAAGACGGAGCAGAGATGAGAAGATGCACCTATTTATAGACGTATCTGAGCGGGGTTTGGCTGAGTTCAGAGCCATTCCGCGACTGATGGGTATCATAGCGGCTGACTCCGTACAGCACCAACGTCGTCCGGTCCGTTATCATAACGGGTATTTGGCACTGGCCATGCCGACAAAGCCCTTTTCTCTACATTCATTTCGCGTTCCTAGGTCCCGCAGGCACTCATCTTTGGTACACATTGAAGAACAACTTTCTCAGATTATGCCTTGAAACCTGCAATTGTTACTATAGCATTTGTCTATGGAAACTTGCAAGGCAATCATTCGGGGGTACTTAATATACTAGACCAGTGCCCCTTTGGCCGGGCTATTGCGCAGGGAGTAATAAATTGTGTGTACTATGATAAATTACAAGTTGACAATATGCTGTCAAGCAGTATTACGCTTTATAAACATGCACATAAGCTGTCAGCAAAGGTTACATATGCATCAACTTCGACTATTCTACTGTGTAATCAACAGGCCCCTGCTTAGAATATCCCAAAACGCCCTCTCATGGCGATCTCGACAGTAGTTTTCCAAACCGACTTGGAGATATACCGCACACTTTCCTACTCGGGTATCGACATGGTTGCAAAGGATTGTAGGAAGGTTCATAAGGTTGAGGGATGGCCATTGAGGGTTATGCTGCAGTGAAGGACTTCTGATCTCACATGGCTGTAGCCACGAGACAGCGTTGTGTTATGACACGACCTGGCAGTATCAAGTACAATATCCTTCTTGCAAATAATGTGATCACAATGAAAATACCTAATTACAGTGAAACTCTAGCTTTTGCAATGAGAACAAGTGGCTTGAGATCTCCCAGCCTCACCTCTGATAGAACTTTATAATTCACCCCAAAAGTCTCCCCATTTCCTGCTTCCTCTCACCATCTTCCTGTAGAACAGAGAAGGGGGTCAGAAAGATACAAATATTTAATCCGTCATTATTGGTCATCGAATCCCTGGCTTGTGATGCATCACCTTGGACCATTGACCAGATCAAATCCAGCTTGTCCAACCCGACCAGCATACACGTTTGGGAAATTCAGGTTGGCCTCCATAGTAATGGCCACGGTACGACTACAGCCAGGTGACACAAGGTCATCTCTTTACAAGAATGCTATGCAAGACGCAAGACGAAGCATGGAAGAATCTATCACGGCAATAGTGGCAGGTGAATCAAGATTTCAATACTCTTTCAAAACCTGAGCTGAAGTTATGGTACGAATGAACCGACACCAAGACGATTCATGGCGCTATATAAAGTGTAAGCCATCCTTTCTGGCTAGCTATATTCTTGGTTGCACTCAAGACCGTAGTGTCGCGGCATCTTCTGCGCACCTCTTGTACATTGTCAAGCTTCACGCAAAGCTGTAGAGAATGATCTTCTTGCTTGATTTGACGGACTCGTTTATTCTCTCGGACCACTGAAGACCTTGGCCATGTCTTTCTCAGTCGATTAGCTGCCATCTTTTGCTTACGCTTCCTACTTTGCTCTTACTTGGCGACTCATCAAGCTATGCGAAATATCGATGAGGATTCTCCGTGCATATATGTTGCCTAGATGCGTCGCCATGTAGCCAAGTGCTATTTCTGTAACACGTATATGCACCTATCTACGAAGGGCTATTTATATCAGGCCAATCGCCGACTAATTCACCTATTTCTGGTGATGGCTTTAAAGCTTAGTACTCCTCGTACATAAGGAAAGAAACAGGACGGTGGCGGGGGGGAGAGCAGGCCCCTGCCTATATTTAGATGGTCTATCTTTATCTCCAACTTATATCCAGGTCTATTTGTGCAGCCACACGACTGTACATGTTCCGACAATTATTTTTAGCTTTCCGCCGAGTTATATGTATATCATACCTTGGAACTATGAAATACGTTCCATTTTCCTGTTATCAATCCATCGGAATATATTGAGCAATCTTGGACAAGAGCAACAGTTCGATCTTCCCCGACGTAAGTGACAAAGAGAGACAAAGTAGGAATCAGTTTTTTTGCGTTATATTTTTTTTTCCTTGTGCCGAAGAGAACGAAGAACAGAAAGAAGGAAGAAAGACTAAGAGAAAGAGCAGGGAAAAGAAAAGTATTATAGAAGAACAAAGTTATTGCACGTATAAATCAAGACCCAAAATGAGGAGCAAGCAAGAATCCGAATGGATCAGACTTGGGTGTCAGGGAAACGTGCTCACCTCCACCAAAACCACTTGTCTCGAAGACAACCTCGCCATCACCTGCGGCAAGCCTTCAATGGTTCTGCTGATTGGTCGAGGGGCGAAACGGCAAGCGCTTGGCACACTTGCTAGACCGAAGCCAAAGGGTCCTTGGGATCAGTGCGTCATCCATCTACGTTCTGAAGCTGGAAGCCGCAGCTTAGACTCGGACGACCCTGTGTTTCTCGTTGACGGCCCCATCCCTAGCATGTCAGTGCTCCCGAGCGGCGTAGAGGAGGACAGATGGAATCGAAAGGACGTTAGCTCTGTCGACGCAGTCACGGCATTATACGCTCGGGCCCTCTCCCCTCTCGTAGACGTTGTCTGTGTCTTTCTACATGATTTTGGGAGTTGGAACAATCTGGCTGACTTTGTTACCCGCTGGCTACACTTCCACTTACCACCGACAGATACTGCGATTCGCCCGCAGCTGGCCATCGTCGTGAACATAGCAAGCTGGACGGACGACTTTATGAGAAACAAGCTGACGAGTGAAGTGCGGCGTAAGACAGGCATCAGGATACGATCGTGCTTTCATGATATTGTCTTCCATAACATGGCTCACAGTTCGCAGGCGACTCGCCCTCAAAAACTTCGAGATTTCTTATCCGCCCAGAGGAGGGAGACCAGGGCCCTGCGCCAAGATAGGAAGCTCCATTTCGGTAAGACTTATTTCGGGAACCTATGCCAGGAAGCCTACAAGGCATTCGTCCGTGGCCAACCAGATTTCGACTGCATCAAAGCGCTACGTGCCAGTCTTCCAATCGCCATTGACATCGAAGGCGGCATCGAAAGTTTTCTCCATAATCTTCCAGGCATACAGCTACGCAAACAATTTGGCCTTCCTGTAGTGGCGTCTGCCATGATGCTTGACGCATTTCCCATGGGTATGCATGGTGAGTGGTCCTACTTGATCGCCCTCGGCCCTCAAACCCCCTCCCTCGTTGACACTGGATTGGCTGGTCTGGGATTGTTCTTTCTAACGCACATCTAGATTTTTATCCACTTGATGTCTTCCGACATGTCTACAAACCAGCCTGGATGAATATGTGCAAGCGTCTTCGCATCCGGCAGAGCCTTGCTGAACTAATCGAACATTTCATTACCAAGCAGTATGCATCTGGCCGTAAGGAGACAAATGTGTCTAGACACAAGAGTTTGATAGAGTCCTTCTCTAGTCACTGGCAAGGGTTCTTGATACCTGATCTATGTCTGATGTGTCTTTGCAAATGTCGACCGGCCCATTACGAATTGCCCTGCGGCCATGCCTTTTGCGAAACTGACGTTCGAAGATTCGGTCAGAAGCTGAGTGCGCAGCGATACCATGTGCAGCGTTGCTTTCTGTGTTGCACACATGCAGGCGTTACCTTCAAGCTCAAGCCCGCCACCAAGGGTATCAGCATCCTTAGTATAGATGGTGGCGGTGTTCGAGCAGTCATACCACTGACAAGAATGCAATTGCTTCAAGAACATCTGAGGCGGTATCTTGGTGCTTTCTTGATCCAGGACCACTTTGATCTGACCGTTGGAACTAGCTCAGGTTTGTACTTATGTTCTATGCCATGCTATACCCTGCGCTTTGAAGAGGCTCTTCAAGTTCATCTAAAATCCTGTATCTATTCTTTTATGCACCCCAACCCTCTCGGCGGT
Organism: Fusarium sp. NRRL 25303; assembly: GCA_013396255.1. Classification (NCBI taxonomy): domain Eukaryota; kingdom Fungi; phylum Ascomycota; class Sordariomycetes; order Hypocreales; family Nectriaceae; genus Fusarium; species Fusarium sp. NRRL 25303. The sequence continues at coordinate 5,955 of JAAOAY010000467.1, read as the reverse complement.
TGTCCGTTCTTCCTTTGTCTCCCCCTCGCCCCCACCCCCTTGAGTTTCTTCATTTCACCACACATCTCACAGCTCGAATATGAGGCATACTTTCTTCCCGTTGCTGACTTCTTTAGGTGGCCTCATAGCTCTAGCCGCCATCATGCTGAGAATGCCCGTCAAAGACTGCATGGCATCCTTGATCACCCTTTCTCATCGCGCTTTCAAGCCACGCGTACCAAATCCAAGATGTTTCTTATCCAGAGCCATAAACATACTGCTTGCTTTAACTACAGGGTCACTTTATCCGTCTCGTAACCTTGACGAGCCGCTCATCGGTCTTTTCGGACGTGACAGGGCTCTACGAGGTGCCCCTGACCAAAATATGGCGGAAACCAAGGTCATGGTGACCGTCACAGAGAGACCTAGAGATGGAAAACCTGAAGGGCGTGTCATATCCAATTTTGGATGTGGGGGGAAACGTAAGCGGCCTCTAGGCTATGAGCACGCATGTTCCGGGTCTTCGAGGAAAAGGATCAAAGTTTGGGAAGCGTAGGCGTCCCCCTTCTTCCCCCTTCTCCTTGACAGTTTTTTTTTTTGTTCTTTTACTTACCCAACATAAAATCACAGTGGACGCTGTACCAGTAGTGCTTTATAGTAGGTCCTGATCGGTCTCAATGACTTGCCACCATACCAATGACTAACCAACATCAACCCAGTTATTTCCCTCCCTACCAGCTTGAGGCTTCCAAGACTACATTCTTTGATGGAGGAATGTGGCGGAATAACCCGACAGATGTCGCCATGTGTGAAGCCAAGGTTCTGTGGCCAGATATACAGGAGCCGGATCTGACGCTCTCATTGGGGACCGGTTATCAAGACGATGACCCCGCTGAAGACTATATTGATGATATGGATGATGCGCACCACCAACGAGACGAAAATGACGAGAAAGAATGTCCGTCCATTGAGAAAGCGAGTGGTAGAAGCGAAGGATCGTTAGAAGATACCCCTCACAAACGGCGATTTTCCCTTGTCACGTTGGGGTTCAAGGGGTTGAGCTGCTTCAGAGACATCTTGGCTTCTTATTTTCACAGTATGGTCCTGGATGGACACACATTCCACCGTGTGGTTGACAACATGTCCCGAACTAAGCAAAAGCCATTCTACCGTCTCGATACGAAGATTGGTGGAATCTTGCCTGCTCTGAATGATGTAGAATCTATGCAGAACCTGATCCAGCTGACCAGACAGCAGTGTGGCGAGGAGATAAAGACGATAGCAGAATCTTTCATGGCCAATCTTTTCTACGTCGAGCTATCATCCAGGCCGATGAAAGATGCTGATAAGTTTAGGGCACGTGGGCGCATCTTATGTGCCTTCGAACCTGGAGAAAGATTGTGTCATTATGTACAGACGCTGACGGATGACGGATTTGCCTTCCAGATCATGAACAAACCTGTACCGATTTCCGGCAGAGCTATGCGAGACTTGAATAGCCGGAGCTTTGAGCTATCCTTTACCGTCGTTGTTGAGAGTCTAGATAGCCCGTTTTCTATCTTCCTCCTTACTCCTGCAAATAAAAACCGACATGTCAGTGCATCACCGTTTACGCTTCGCCAGCTTCTGAAAAAGCAAGACTGGGATAGCATGCTTCACTTCGACGAATCAAAGGTGCTTACTTGTGACGGACTGGTGTGAAGCTATTATAAGAAGCAAAGCCTGGACCTCTCGACTAGGTCATTTGGTCGGCAAGACTTTTAGCTATCGGTTTTGAGCACTACATTAATATGTGGGTTGAAAAATAATCTGATTGGGACCAACATCGGTCGTCTCATTTCCCTACGACCTTGGTGCTAATGTTGTGACGTAAGATCCTATGCCAATTGGATCCCCAACCCTTCTGCCTCTTTTGTCCCTAAATCTTACAAAAGCCTACTTCGTTATGCCACCAGCTCATGCTTTGGCCAGGTCGGTCACAGTTTTCGTCCAGGTCCTGACCCTCTGCGTCGCAACAACTGCTGTGACAGAGGTAACGACAAAGCTGCAGCGAACGTCGGTGGCTCGTACTTCCGAAATTGCTCCATCAAGTCGCTCTCTAGTCTATCTTGGCTGTGACTGAGTGAAAACGCACTTTTTGGTTGTCGAAGACTAGGCGATATGACTACTGGGCTGTAAAGACCTGAACTTCTAGCAAAATGCCTGTATGGCCTCTGGCTACTGTCATAGTCCTCTCTGGATGACTTTCCCTGATGACCAAAGTCTATGATCCCGCTGGGAAGAGTCTCTACAGGGGTAAATCCTGGTATTCCTGTTGAGTAATCATCAACATGCGTGTTCTCCGGGCCAAAGTCGTCAGTCGAGAAGTCTGGGTAAAGCAGAGGATCTATTTCGAGTTGTGAGGTCGCGTGAGGATCCCCAAACGTAAATGTATCTACTCATACGTTAGGTAAGGCCCGCTTGCGGTAACAAATGAATGGGAAGCATGAGGTACTGACCAACGGGAGCATTTATGCCACTGCCTAAAGGTGAATAAGACTGCATCTCAGCTGATCCCCCGAATGTGCCGCCATTCCTAAAAGAACGCTGGGTTGTCGGTGAAGCGAATAGGTCCTCTAGATCTTTCCCACGGTCGTCTGTCTCGGACTGGCACGAAGGAGATCGGTGCTCGCGTTCGCGTTCAGGATGTTTTGTTGTACTACGCATTTGTCGTTTATTGCTTGTATCATTGCTATCCTCTTCGTCCCCGGACTTGTTCCTCTTTCTCTCTCGGAATCTCCTTTGAGCAAGGCGGTTTTGCTCTCGTCGCCGAAGGGCTCTTCCGTCCGTAGTCTCGGATACCATGATTGGTTGGTTCAGCCACTTTTTGGTCTATAGCATATTACCTGAGCGATAAGACTTTGGAATATGCGATGTTTTCAGTGGGAAAAGACTGCATGGGCTGCTGATGCATACCTAGAAATAAGCGTCGTAGCGACACACACGAACACTGTAACGCACATCTGCTTTATGTACGTAGCAGCCCCTACGTATATGGTACTGTGTGATCCGTTTCAATGGGTTCTGCCTTGATAATCGACCGAATGTGCTTACCCTGCATTGATTACTCACGTGTATGTGCTGGCATAAAAAATCTCTGGAATGCTACCAGACGACAGGCGAGGAATGACCAACATGCATACAGAACAACAAGTGGTAAGCAAAAAAAGAAGAAGACAACTAAAGTACAGAACTTTTGTTCTTCTCAATAGCACGATTTACAGTACATGTACTGTACTGCATTCGAAGCAACTAGTCTAGACCAATTCCAATGGCCAAGGGTTTGACCCTGGTAAATCCAACCTTGATAATCCAGATTACGGTAAGCCATCGCAATAGACGAGCAGACGGAATAAGCCCATGAAGCAAAGTGCTTTCAGTCATAGTACTATGATAAGGAGAGTAATCGATACTACTTCACACCGTAAAGATTCTCATAAATCTCAGCAAGAGTTTTAGAGAAGATAATGCGGCTAGGTATTCACAATCGATACGCCGCTGAATTTCTTCAGTTCCAGCCATAATCGCAATTACTCTATCTATCAACCATATGTACATCCACTGCGCAGTCTAGCATACGCATATATTCTCCCACCAGATCTCGGGTACCCCTACCTCGCACTTAAACCATCAATTCACAGACACAATGCCGAAAACTTCTCGAGACAAAGGTCGGTCAAGCCAAGATATATCCACTTCCCTGTCCCAACTTAAACTGATAACTCAAACGTAGCAGTGACGGAGACAAAATCTCCTACAGCCGACTCCGCGCTCAGCTGCCCATCGTTTCCTTACTCGAGACTTGATGGACTCGCGGCTTGGCTGGGCAGCATGTCACTTGCCACCCTGCTGTTGGGTAACATCCACCGATCTACATGGGATCTTGAGGATACCCTCGACTGGCTTGCTGTGACTCTCATGCTGAGTTCATTAATCACGTCTGTCGTCGCGGTCGTGGCAACAAAGGTGCTACTCTTTTCCTTGGGGTACGGACAGGCTCCGAGGGGTCAGCACATGACTTGGATACCACTGATGTTGGTTGGCGTAGCCGCTATGGAGTTTGTCCTAGGTGCACTTTTCTGGGCTAGCTGTGTCCCCCTTCCGTCAGCCTACAACTCAATAGACGTGCAAACCATTGTTCTTGTGCCCAGCATGATTGCCATAGCTGGCTGGACAGGACAATATCTGGGTGTCTTGAAAGATCATTGACTGTGGGGATAAGAGTAGGGAGATGTCTCTCTGCTTGGATGAAGAGCCTTTTCTCTTTTCACTGGCTAGTTATTATGATTATACCTGAGCATAGCGAATTAGCATTTAAGGGTCAATGTTCGGGTAATAGCAGAAGCATGCTCGGATAGATCCTCGGAGGCCTCTTAATACAACGTATGAGTCTTGGGAACGATCTCACTCCATCGCTGACTGATAACATCGTTCCTGCCATATACGGGCACTGTCGACTGCGTATTCCGAAGACAAATTTCGATATCTATTCATCTTACCCTGGTCTCTATATCACTTGGGTCGCCGTTGAGGTACAAGAATGCGTAGTGTGGCCGATTTGATTGTAAGTCTGATGCTCCTGGCTAGCTGTCATCACCGCTCAATCAAGACACTGAGATACGATTGCCAGACTCTATGGAATAAACTGCGAGAGTCCACCAACTTCGAAAGTCCACATCAATCGCCATGCATTACTTCTTGGCTGATGCACCTATGGCTGGTCTGCGTCAATCAGCAATTCTCTCTGTTAATATATTTCTAGGCTTCAATAGGTCGCCAGGGTCAGTGCCCCTGCATATCGGCACCAACTAAGCTGCCATTCCCCACCAGTTTTGCTTGGGTTGCTCTCCATTAGCTCGGCACGGCGGATATCGACTTGAACTGAGTATTACATAGATTCGCGAGCCTTTGATGTGTAGATTTTGTGTTTCCCCTCTATCACCTACCAATCAGCTATCACCCACACATATATGGAAGGTCCCGCCCAACAACGCAAAGGCGGTCAACGGTGCATCCGGGCCACGTAGCTGTTGGAGTACATAAATATGCAGGCAACCGGTTGATCAGACCCAAAAGAGGTTGGGCATTGGGGTTGGCAGGGTCTAGGCAATTTGGAGATCGAGGGCTCAGAAAGAAAAACTCCAAAAAAGGAGAGAAAAATGTAGTTGCGATGAAAATAGGTCATCAAGCGGCTCTGCAGTCATCATGTGTCTCAAAAGCCCAATCCCAGTTCTTCATTTCTTCTCATGCAAATGCTGAAGCAGCCACCATCTCACAACGTTTCTTTGCTTGATTCCTTTTCGAGTACCATCCTCTCTAGCCGTGGTAGAGTGTATACTAAGAAAGGTAAGTCAACTCTCCGCTGTCCAACGAGACGCGATTGTTTTACGCGATACTGTCTGGCTGTTAGCTGCACAGCTGAGACAGAGTCTTACCACCCACCAACCGTCATCTCTCGATCCCTTTGCATCAAGCAAACCCCCAAAGCAAGAGAGTATTGACAACATCGCATCAACTGGACAGTAGGTCCACCCCTGTCTCAAGCTGGGAAGGAATGAACATCTGCTGGACCCATCCTGACCGTCGATACGGACTTCAGAAGGCATTGTCAGTGACCAGAGAACGACCATACGGTTGACCGAAACGTACCATTCACTGCCTGTGATAATGAGAAGATCTACCTCTCATCACGGCGCTGCATCACAGAAAAGGCCATATCCCTGCGTCATCGCGGATAGGTTCCCAGGGAAATGCAAGAGGAGTTTCAACAACATAGAAAAGCTCAAGTAAGTCATACGACATCTCGCCTCAACTCAAACATGCTAAAATGCCTCAGCGAACATATAAAGCGATGCCACAGTCCACTTCTCTGGTGCAATGATTGTCTGAAAAAGTTCAACAGCTCCATGAGCCGCGATGCCTTGGAACGCGAGAAGG
>JAAOAY010000466.1:0-38983 GCA_013396255.1 Fusarium sp. NRRL 25303 | reverse complement strand
CTCTTAGGTTGCCTTGAGTCTAGACTGGAGGCCGAGCATCTCAGGATTCAGATTGATCAACTGATGTCATTTTCAGCCAAGAACAGATGTGTGTCACAAACTTCTTCTTCAGCCACAACCCGCCATCCCCCGGTAACCTTAGTAGGTAAACCAGCCAGTCTCTCATCAATTGTACTCCGCAGATGGCTACCATCATGACGAAGCCTTTGCCTCCTGAGGCGTGGAAAGTATACCACAGCTTAACACTGCTCTCGGGTTACCCGTGCCGTCCTTACCGAGGACGGGCCACCGACGTTCTGTGCCGACAGCTGTACTTTTATTCGCTTGGACCTCTGAGCCACTTCCAATTACCAATGGTCTCTGATTGATGAATCAACAGAAGTCCCGGCATACCTGGCAATGCTTGCATCTTGGTAAACACTTCTTGCAGATATGCTTGTCCTACCCTGGCAATCAATTAGCGATAATTTCAAAATGTGGCTGTAAAACGATGCCCAGGAAGGGAAGGAAATTTTGAAATACTGCAACATACCTAGTAACTGTCGTTGCAGTATTTATATTGGGTACACTGTTAATATATAAGTCGATCGATTGTGAGCTCTTCACACCAAGGAACAAATCTGATTCAAGGTCACAAACCCCAGAAAGGTACAGCAAAATGTCGAGTAAAATCACGTGTTCTTTTCGTTCCAGACTGCAACCACAGTCAAATACAAAAATGGCCTTCCAGAGCCTGATAGAGATTGCATCCACTGCTTCAAATCATTAGAGCATGGGACTTCCTGCAAATCTCATGCCTTTTATCCCGTGGCCCTCTCCACTGTCATGAAACTACCGAATATGCACAACGTGACATGGCCATGTCTAGTTCTCTTTGATCTACTGCTCCTCCTCGCCCTGGGGCTCCTCAATCTCCTCCTCATCATCATCGTCGAAGCTGCCAGCAGGCACCTCGTACAGACGGAGGATAGACTTGTTCGGGTCCTTGACGAGGACAAACTTGGCATCTTGGCTCTCGCTGCTGAGACACATGTCGGCGATAGTGCGAACAATACCCCAACCATTGGAGAGAGAGAGGTTCATCTGGTTAGCGAAATCGCGGGGCTTCCAGCCGATAACGCCCAATACGACGTGCTTGTCATTGGAGCGGGGGGTAAGACGGGAAACAAAACTGCGGATCGATTAGCAAAACATTCGAGTATCACTAAATTAGCAAACTCACCCAAGCTTCATCACGTCTGCGCTGGCAAGGATGCTCTGCACTGTCCAGCGGGCGAGCTTGCAACTGTTGTTCTTCATCTCGGTAGCAACAACAGCACCACGCTGGGTAACAAGCTTGCTTCGCCAGTCAAGAGCACCGCCGCTGCCTTGAGCCTTGCTGTCAAACTCGTTGAGAGCATGGATGCTGACGTGCTGGTCCTCGCCGCTGATGGCGTTCCTTTGAACGGCGTCGACCTCTGTTCGGACGACAAGGTGGACAGGCTCCTCCTCGTTGAGGGAAAGGTCGAACCGTCGGTACTTGTAGGCCTTGCTGGCAGGAGGGTCGGTATCCTCAGACGAGTTGTAGAAGGGATTGCCGTGAGCCATAGTGACCTTCGACGACTCGCTCTCGATGACGACCTGGTTAGTGAAGTTGTGGTTGATGTAGGTGGCCTCCTCGGCAAGGGCATTGGGTTGGTTGATGGTGTCCTTACTACCATCAGCAGCATCGAGAGGAGCATCGGCAGCATTCTCATTGACCGTCACCATATCAAGAGCGGCATTATCGCGCTTGTCCAAAAAGATCTTGTTACCCTGTCGAGAAATGACAATGTCCCAGGGGTAAACGGATCGAGGAGAGCACATGAGCATGGACAAAATACTATCCGTGGCAAAGATAGTTGCCTCGTCCTTCTCGGCAAGCTCTTGGATTACGGGATCGGATGAGGTGGTAACGTTGTAGGCAGCACGGTCGATTGGTGTGAGCTTCTTCTCGGCACCCTTGACAGGCTGCTTGTCATAAGAGCGGTCATAGTGGTAGAGGAAACCGTAGTCATCGATATCCTCGCCCTCGTCGGTGTCGAGATTCAGCTTAGCCAAGCGGTTGAAGTCGATCTCCTCAAGAAGCTTCCACTCAGCCTTGACATTGATACTGGCGTCTCGGTTACGAGCAGGCTTGTCATAATCCTTCCAGCCAAAGCGGCGGCCGCCACGACCAGGATTGGATCGGCCACCTCGGTCGTAGCCCTGTCGACCAGCGGCACCGGCGCCGCCTCTCTGAAGCTGGGTTCGTCCGCCCCGGGCACCAGCCTGGCCTCCACGTTGGCCACGGCCACGAGTGAAGACGGCCCCGCGGCCGTATCTTGACTTTGTCGAGTCTCGGACGTTACTAACGACTGAGAATGTTGATTCGTCCTCGGCAGGAGGGGCATTAAAGGTGATGGCGTGGCTAGAGCCATAGACTTGTTGGTCTGCAGGAATTATTGCGGTCAGCCAAGAGCTTATCTAAGACGAGTATGATCTCGACAGAGAATAGAACAACACGACAACACGATATGACGTACCTCGGAAATTTCTGTTGTACTGTGCTCGTCCACCTCGCTCTCTATCCTTGCCCTCGGCAGTCCAGTCGGCCATGCGTCCCAGCTTATCGCCCTTGGAGAAAGGCGCATATGGAACGCCGTTGAGGGTAGTCTCTGTGGTGACTGCAGGACCCCAACCGTCACCGGCGGGGCAGCTTTCGCAGATCTTGACGTAGTCGAGAGAGTCCGCCATTTTGGAAAGAACAATATCGATGATTTCTTTGCGCTTTCGGATGCGCGATGGGCGAAATCAATCAAAGAAGCTTGGTGTTGGCTTCGGAAGCGGGGGATGCGTCAATCAATCTTTCGGTTCACAAGCGATGCTAGAATTTGGACATCCACGACGAATTTGTGGTGGGGTGGAGTGGGGCTTGAAAAAAACACTCAAGCCCCGCGGTGCTGATTGTGTGCCTCAGCCACGGCACTCAGCCACGTTTAACAGGCATAGGGTAAACATAAACTTCACTCTAGGTAGAGCAGATCATTTTGAACGGTTCTAGGTCAAAATTGACTTATGCATGATGTTACGCGCCCTGTACGGTAATATGCTCCTCTTATTATTAACAAATAAGAGGGTACGGGAGAGACCGAGACATCTGTGATTTCAACAGATTTCGTGACTTGTAACAGCCATAATAGGTGGGGACAGTTGCTGGAGATATGCTCATAATAATTAAGATGTCAAAACAGCAAATAGAAACATCCAAACAATAGCTGTCGTCTCCCCTGACTCGAAAGATACAAAACAGACTCCTATTCACACATCATCTTGTCCTTACCGCCGAACACGTTGTCGATAGCATCTCGCACCTCAAATTCCTCCATTACAGCACCAAAGCTTGACCAAGTCAGTATATGCTGGCGTGACATTGCAGAAAAACTTACCCATAGCATCTCACTTTTCGAGTGAGTTCTTCACTCAGCTTTCGGAAGTCAACCGCCTCCAACTCATTTGCCCTTGGGTGTGACATGAGCATACCCCATGACATGACAGGAGTTACCTCACCATCGAGGTCGATACTCTTACTTAGATCCAATAAAGTGGCAAGGTCTGCCTTTGGAACTTCCCATGTCTTCTGGTTCGTATCGCCATCCAATGGAATATGGGTTTTCCCGAAGGGCAAACCTGGTCTTGTTTCTGGAGCCGGGCCTGGTGGGCACGATGCCATGAGTGCATGCCCACAGGGTTCGCCTTCAGGCTCAGATGCTCTCTCAACCATGAACTGAATATGCGTCATGCACGGCCTCTCGAGACTATATGTACCCGCGATCTGTTAGCTGATCTAAACATCAACATGTCCTGCCAAAGCTCACCCATGGCGCAATGCAACTCGCGTCATATCACATAGAGGGATCACTGGGGATTGTTCGAGCAGGAGTTATCGTACGTTAAAACGAAGTCAATGCCCGCCTGTTCCAGCTCAGGGTTTCCACGATAAAAGGGCTGAAGCATTCCATGCGGTTGGCCTGTCGTGGAGCCTTGATCGACGGCCACAGGTAGGTTCAATGGAGAGCCAACCGATGGCGCTGTCGATCGCAAGGTCAAGGGCGGAGAACTTGTATTGGCCGAGTCGGGACCACGGCTCGTCGCGCTGCCTGCTAAATGCGGGCTGCTATATTGAAGCCCAGCCTGCGCCAAAGTGTCTCGCAGCCGTTTGTTCTCATCGGCCAATCTCTCCCGATCCAATGAAACATTGCTGAAGACCTCTTTAAGGCGAAGAACTTCATCTTCCAGTGCCTTGATGTAGAGCTCCTTTCTTTCGCGATGTGTTCTGACAAAGGACACATGTTAGATACAGGCATTCGTCAAGCTTGCGCAACATTACCTCTGTGCCTGACGATTCAACTCTTGCCGCCTGGTCAAGGCAGGCTTGCTGTTGGGCTTGGGCCCTCGCTTCTTGGGGGGGTTTCCATCTAAAGCATCAATCAGTCCCGTGAGCAGCAACACGGCAAAGGAGTCACGTCCGAAATGCTTACCGCGCGTCGTCCTCTTATCGGTGAGACTCTTGTAAAAATCGGGATCGAGGGTGGAGGCCGCAGCATTGTCATCTTCTGAGCTGGCGACAACTCGGTCCGGCGAGAGTGACGAAGAAAAGGAACGCTCTGTTGCGCTAGCAAGATTGGCATTGAAGGCAGCCATACTGGTCGCCTATGAGAGGTAGGAGTCGGGCGTTGTCTAGTCACCTGGACCCCAAGAACCATGAAGCATATGAGGTTGGACACGCAATCGTCAGGATAAAACTGTTGTTTGTAGAAAGGACTGTCGTGGCTGTGCTCCTGTATCATGAACAGTTGGGGATCGGAGGCGCCCCAGTTGTGTATAATGCCGACCCGACTTAGTAGGTATGCCTTTTTGTAATTTACAGGAATATGATCAATGAGAGGCGATTGACACACCACATTAGTGCCACGTACTCAGTAGGTAGCTTGCTGCAATGATTTGAGATACTTGAGCAAAGAGGTTTATTGCTTGGTCAGATTGATGATCATGGGAATTCTAGAACCAGACAAGTCGTTAACGTATTAGTCAGGGTCCCGTGTGAGTCGGCGCCACTGAATCGCTGCATTGGGCCCAGACGGGCAGTTGTGCAGCAGTCCATGATTTTTACCTGGGTACAAACTCAATGTACCTTTTACAGTGCTCCTTCGCCGACTGAGTTGGAAGGTCACGGCCAGTCAAAACGTCTTTGCACAGGTAAGGTGGGTACCCAATGTAAGCTGATCAGTGAAGCACAAACCTCAAACTGCGAGGTGTCAGCATTGACGACTACACTTTAAAGGCAGGTTCTTTCGATATTGGGATGGCTAGGTCCGTTACCTTGGGTTAATAAAGGCCTAACAGCGAGGAATGTTAATTAATTCTTCATATCATCAACGAACTAATAAAAAGAGAAGGGTGGCGTCACTAGGAGTTTTGGGACTAGATCAGGCTTCTGAAGCGGCATTGAAGCGTCCGATTTAAGAGGTCGAGAGTCTGATTGACAGTGGAAGCATAGATTTCCGTCCCATTCCATCTTGTGAATTGACGTTGCCCCGCACTCGGTACCCCATAGCCGTGAACGGAATGGCTTTTGTGTCCGTTGTCAGTTTATTAACATCCATTGATTTGCAATTACCCAATGATGTACCCACTACCATCGATCATTTAAAGAGCCCTAAATTACTAGTAGCTACCTCAGGTATTCACTACAATAACTTCAACAAGTAGGTACCTAGTAGTTATAGGTTATAATCTAGGACCATTCGAGAGTTGCTTGCTTATGGGCAATTGGATCTGCGTAAACCCTGTCAATAAAGTATCTAGCCTGGATCTAATATATAATCTCGATATGATGCCTTACATTGTGTTATGTTGAAAATAAACATCTTATCATGTTATCTTCTTATCTGAGACCCCGATTCGCTATACCTCACGTATTGCTACAGGGACATTTTGACTTTTCAATATAATCTCGATAATTACGCTAATAAATGATAATGGATGTTTACAAACTTCACCGACCTCAGTTGGAGCAGTGGCCAGATTAGGGAACATGCTGAGAGACGGTAGGGAATTGCCATGCAGCGTACAAGCCCTTAGTTTCTGAGGGTTTTCATCAGAGTTGAGAGACCTAGGAGTCTTGGGGAAAGGGAGGCCTTTCCGAGGAATAAGACAACGAGGTCTCGCTCGACTTCCGACAGCCAGATGGCAGAGAGAACGGATGCTGGGCACTTTGGCTTTGCACTGTTTCACCAGCTTTGAAATCCTGTAGTTCTCTGCCGATTTTTCATCCGTCCCTTGTCATCCTTGTGAGATAGACATTATCTACCGGACACACACGATAAAGTCACTGCCTATATACTTAACTAACTGGATGTAATAAAGTTCCAGTTCACTGACTTCAAACAAACAGTTACTCAATGTACCTTGAAGGTGACTGTTATATGTGGCTTCATATTCCTCTATTCCCGAATTCTAGCTCGATGCTCTCAGAAGCCTCTTGAAAGACGAATCGCTGGCAAAAATACGGCAGTTGAAGTGGGTGCATGAAATGTGATTTGCAACCGTTGAATCTTGGATGCTCATGCATTTAATAAGTGGTGTTATTGGTCATGGTTGCGCATCTATTTTGGTCAGGGGGTGAAGCTGGAGGCTTGTGTAAACCCTCGGGGGCACCACACATGGGTAACATGACATAAGATGATGGTGACTGGTATTGCAGCTAAAATCTTGGGGTGGGAGGGGAAACAGCACCAGCATCAGCTCATTTCTATTGTGAACCAGAAACACTCGTCCAAGTAAGTCTTGATTGCCCCAGTTGAATGTGGAGTTGATCATTCGCGCAGAAGAGATGAGGTCAGCCTGTGTGAAAAGAAGCGGCAGCGGTGAGCAGTAATAAGATGGCCCACGGAATATATAGAAAATATGCGAACATCACATAACAGCAGCATGAGTAGTCACTAGGTAGGTGCATCATCATATTGATCATGCACTCTCCGTCACTATGCCCCTATTCATAGCCCATGTCGATGTAATTGTGACAAAACTGCTGTATCTGCGCAGCTAACTTACACTTGCAACCCTCTCAACTCATTGCAACACTAATCGAGGAAACGAGCATGCAATTCCTCGAGTGCAGACAGGGAAAGCTTCTATAGAATTCACCAAGACAACAATCAATCGCACGTGGTATGAGGAGAAAACATCATCAATCTTGGATTATGGGTTGCCATGCCGCTACGAATTCACTGGCTCGATACTGCAACCCTAGAAGCGAAGCTATCCATATGGCAAATAGCGGTACACTAATTAGCTAAGAATTTAACACAGCGCCAGAACGACCGCAAGGAGATGTGACAGACTCGTGAGGGGGACGTAGGAATTGCGTCTTGATGAAATGTTGCCTGCCTCTGGACTTGCTTCTGCTTCAAAATGTCCGGTCCGTTTCCGCGACGCCCGTTGTTGGCCAGTGGCCTGTTTAATGATAACCCTTTGCAAACCGTCACCTGGGCAGGATGCTTACTTTAGATCTACCTCCGTCAACGCCTGCATCTGCATCTGCACCGACGGTCGCGTCTGCGCCCCCGGGTAAGACAGCACCAACTGGACGCCATTGGGCTGTCGATTGGTGGACAAGATTTGTGATGCTGCCACAGAAGGCGGAGATCATCAGTTCTACGCTCTGCGGTGTTCGTGCTGCAGCCCCAATGAGGCACCTGATGAAAGAGACTTTTCCATATTTTATCCATTTGATGGCACACGAAGTCCCTCTTCGGCTCTCAAATGGACTTATGGAAGGATAGTTTGGGGACGGAATCTCGATCGACACAAGCAGATTAATGCCTTGCCTTACGTGTGATGCCTGGAGGAAGGAACCTCAATGCTCCCCCCTTTCAGTCTGTCTTAGGTAGTAGTCTGTCCATCCCATTAACTGCACCCATTTATCAATGCGACAAAAGCCTTCGTTGCTGGGAGAAACTGGAGGGAGGGACTTCCAGGGTCGGGCCTAGGATTGCATGAAACAATGCCCGACGACCTAACAAAGGCTGGTGATAGTGTGTAGAACGCCCGCCAAACAAATCAAACACCCACCCCACAGGACCCTGTCATCCTTCTGATGGACAGAAATACTTCAATACATAGGTAGGTGTCAATGTCATTGGAAATCACTAGAGTATCTACCTTAACTAGTTACCTGGTATTGCATGCTTCCGATTTGGCGAGCATAGCGAATGAGAAATCTATGGAATTAGGGGGCATTTAGTTGTTATCAACAAGGTTTCAAGAAGCAACGGATTGCAAAGCCATTGAAAGGAAAGCGGGCACCCACTGCACAGTCACAGTGGAACATTATGGGTGGAGGCCATAACTTGCATCAGGACCTCTCAGTATCCGTAAAGCGCTTTTAAAAAAAAATCCATACCCGCAAGATGTTGTAGCTTTACAGGGCTAGGAGCTTGATTCCCGGGAGATGGTGGGGGGTGATTGGTCCAGCAGCGCATTCCCCCGCTTATTGTATCATGAGAGGAACGCGCTTTCACGATAGCCCAAGGAGCCATGGCTCACCTGGGCCCAAACTTTGTCTTTCTTCCCCTTCGAGGCTTAAGGCGATTCTTAAACCCCGTGCTGCAGTATCAAGCAAGCTCCCGAGGACTGAACAGACTAGGCAACTTCAAAAACAGATCTATCGATTGTGCTGTCAATTCGAGTCGACTCCCTTTTACCTCACCTCGCATCGTCCGAGCAGGTACCCACGGTCACGATCACGGTACGGTACGATCACGGTTGGCCCCGTTCTCGGCTACACCTGAAGGTGCTCGCACGCTTATAAAAAGTCACCCCTTTGACTTCCAGGCGTTAGGGTTACAACTCGATCTCGACCTCATTGTCCGGTTCATGCTTAGAAGTTGTACAGCGTCAGCCCGAGAACCCTCGCTGTCGACTCTCAGTCATGTCTCCGAGTCTCGCGGGTCTGTAGTTCTGGCGCCCTTGCCAGACCCCGAGTCTCCCCACTTGTGCTTCTGCTGGAGCTGCCAGCTATCCTGACGTTGGGCCCTGGCCCAAAATCCTACGGTCGATGAAACCTGCGAAACATCCATTGCACTATCTATTTCTGGTTTGCACATCAGTCGCTTTTGAGATAAGATGGAATCCCCGTCCGGCGCCACCCTGGCACCCCCGGCCGTTGCCTCGCTAAGGGCACAACAAACAACTGCTATGGAGAGGTCTTTGAGCCAGGACATCCGGGAAGAGCGCGAGGAGCTTCGAGAAGCTGCTGAACAGACTCTCAATACCATCGTGGACCTCAATCTCGATGGCACAATTAAATGGGTCAGTCCCTCATGGACTGATGTTGTAGGCACCCAGTTCGAGACAGTCAATGGACTGCCTATCTCCGACCTGATAGTTAGCGACAACAAGCATGTGTTCACTGAAGTTGTCGAATCCATGAAGAAAGACGATTCTCGGAGCCACCGAGTCCGATTCGCTGTCAATCTTGGACCCCTCTCGAAGCTTTTACCTATCGACGACCTCGAAAATGACCCCGGGAACGAGCAGTCACATGCTGTAGACCTTGAAGCCCAAGGCATTATGGTATACGACAGTGTCTCGGGTGGAGAGAGCCATGTAAGATTCGTCGATGTTGGCTTTCTGTGCAATACTGATCTCGTCTAGACAATGTGGATGATTCGCCCCTGGATAGCTCCACGAGAAATCAAGATCGACCTTCCCAACGTAATCGTGGACTCGTTAGGTTCAGGTGCTGAAGTTCTGGCGAGCTATCTGACTCAACTTGCTGAGAGCGGACTTGATGACCCCGAACAACAAGAGCCTCCGCCACCGGTCCTCTGCCGCATTTGCGAACGCCAGATCCCTCGATGGTGGTTTGAGAAACACACCGATTTGTGTTTGCAAGAACATCGGGCTGAGATGGATGTTCAAATGGCACAGGAAAGCCTGACTGAGCATCGACATTCGATTGTCAAGGTGCTCGACGCATTAGAGGCCCGCAAGAGCCGGTCACTTGCTGGTGATCAGACGCCTGTCCCAGTCGCCGAATACAAAGGTTTGCCAATTGGGCCGCCGCCATCAACTCAGTCGTCACCTGGAAGTTCATTACCTCGATCGAGGGAACGTTCTGGAGGACTTGGGCATACTAGGGCACGCTCGTTCGCTATTCGACGACCTCAGGCTCGAATTGTCGAACTGCTCATGGATCTTTGCGATACCGCTATTGAGATTAGCACACCTGCGATAAAAGAGTCCTCAACCCAACAAAGTGGCGATTTTAGAACGCAATCCCCACAATCTGAGTCACGAATATCACAGGTTCTGCAATGGCAGTCACCAAGCACCAATACTCTGGAGCAGGAACAAGGATTGGCTCTGTTGTGCGCTGACACGGAGAAGGTTGCTAGGAACAAGGTCGACGCTGTTTTTCGTCACAGGAAAATCATCGAGTATGCTGAACGTATTCGTATCGAACTTGCTTGCCTTGTACAAGACTGTATCGACGAGGCCCTGAGGAAGGCGGCTCGCATAGCCAACGGCGAATTGACTGACTCGACAGAAGAAGAACGACTCAACTCCGAGTACGAACAATTTGACACATGTGATGAAGGTACTGGAGAGGACGACGATATACCTCCAGAACCCCTTGTCTCTGAACCTCAGCATCTTCTGCAGCGTGGCAGCGAAAGCTTCACGGAGCCCCTGAACAGCCCATCTGCGCTAGCCACGGCTCTACGCCAGATGAATCTTTCTGAAAACAAAGATCGATCAAGGCCAACGTCGTTTGTGGCCTCTACTAGATCCAGCAGTCCTAAAGAGTGTCCTACGCCCAGATCTCATTTTGGCGGGCAGAGTAGCCTTGGGGTTCAGGCACGAGATACTCGTAGAGACTCAGTCTACCTAGAAGGTGACTTTCTTGATAGCGAGGGCAGCTTTCGATCGTCATCAGTGGCGTCTCGCAATGCACCAAGGACCGAATCCCCCATATCTGAATTTGGAGATCTCCGTCGCGCCGCGAGCACGAGAAGGCGACACCGAAGGAGTCTCATTTTACCGGGTACTTCTTCCCCTCACCGGCAGGAATCACCCTCAAGACCGGGACAGCCGTCTTCGCCTTTACGCATTAAAGCAAGGGGATTTCCGATGTCCCAAGAAGGTGTTGTATCTCCAGAGGCGTCGCCTATGCTTCCCGGCAGTGACTTTAGTTCACCTGCCACACACAGTCACAGACATCACCGGAGGCAATCTTCAGCAGCCATTTCTGATTTCGTCATGAAGCCTCCGCCATCGCCTCGCCTAGGTGCAAATCAAGCACCCCCACAACCTCGCCCAACCCAGCCATCCATCAAAGATTTTGAGATTATCAAACCTATCAGTAAAGGTGCCTTTGGTAGTGTATACTTATCAAAGAAGAAGTCTACAGGAGAGTACTTCGCAATCAAAGTACTCAAGAAAGCCGATATGGTCGCCAAGAACCAAGTCGGCAACGTCAAAGCGGAACGAGCTATTATGATGTGGCAGGGGGAAAGCGACTTTGTTGCCAAGCTTTACTGGACCTTTTCGAGCAAGGACTATCTATACCTGGTGATGGAGTATTTGAATGGTGGGGATTGCGCTTCGCTAATCAAAGTTCTGGGTGGTCTCCCCGAAGAATGGGTGAAGAAGTATCTTGGTGAGGTTGTCCTTGGAGTTGAGCATCTTCACAGCCGAGGCATTATTCATCGTGATTTAAAGCCAGACAATCTCCTCATTGACCAGAAAGGCCATCTTAAACTCACAGATTTTGGCTTGTCTCGCTTGGGATTGGTTGGCCGGCAAAAGCGAGCATTGAATAGTGAAAACTCTGATGGAACGCCAGACCTGCTCAAACAAGGACCCTTTGCACGATCTGCCTCTATTGCTTCGTCAAGATCAGCGTCGCTTGATCTCCACGGACATACCCATTCCCCTGGTCAGACGCCTCAGATGACACCCGAAGTCGGAAGCCTGGCACAACCTTCTTATTTCAGTCTTGGCCAAGAGACCCGTCGAGTATCAGGCACACACCGAAGTGACAGTGGTGGTAGTGAGACACTTGCCCGTATGGTCACCAACTTTTCCTTGCATGATGCAGAGATAGCATCCCAATCCAACAGCGTCAGGTCACCCCTAGATGAGGAGGCAGTTGCGCAAGGTTCACCCGATCTACCCATGAGTGTTGGTTCGAGAATGAGCATGGATAGCCACGCCAGGAACTCCCTACCGCTATCCAACATGATGCCACCTCCAATGGCGCTTTTCAACCCTGAGGATACAAATCGACGTTTCGTGGGAACACCTGACTACCTCGCCCCAGAAACTATAAAGGGTGACAAACAAGATGAAACCAGCGATTGGTGGTCGGTCGGTTGTATTTTGTTTGAATTCCTTTATGGTATCCCACCGTTTCATGCTGGTGAGGCCGAAGAGGTTTTCGAGAATATCTTGGCAAGGAAGATTCAGTGGCCTGACGAGAATGAATGTGAGCCCATTTCCGAAGAGGCAAAAGATTTGATCAATAAGCTCCTGTGCATGGAGCCTCACCAGCGTCTAGGCTCCAACCGCGATGACAAGTTCGCCTCTGGTGGTGAAGAGATTCGCCATCACCCTTGGTTTCAGGATGTCAATTGGGAAACGCTTTTGGAGGACGAAGCTCAATTTGTCCCACAGCCTGAGAATCCCGAGGACACAGAATACTTCGACGCCAGAGGGGCAGTGTTGCAGTCTTTTGCGGAAGAGATGGAAGATCAGGCGTCTCCTCAGTCCTCCGCAGCTGGCTCTGAGTACGCTGAACGGCCCCATGATGCTCTTTCGCGGGTCCGGTCTCAGGTCAACTCTATAAACCGAAAATTGATGCCACTGCACATTCCCCCACATGTCCGAGATCTGAAATCGAGACGTCTGAGCGAGCCGGTGGCGATGGATGACTTCGGTTCATTCTCATTTAAGAATTTACCCGTGTTGGAGAAGGCCAACAAGGACGTGATCCAAAAGTTGCGAGCCGAGGCGCTAGCCACGCAAAGTAAAGGAACATCCGTTAGCCCCGGTGCATCCAGCAATGTCATATCACCAGGGCCGTCGCTCGAAGGCAGCCCTGTCCTATCAAACCCTGTTTCCAGAACTATCTCCAATGCCAAGGTGACAAATCGAGCACAATCGCCATCTGGATTTGGTCATACAAGTGCGTCACCCAACCGAGCCTCCCAACCATCATCGCCGTTGTTGGTTTCATTTGTCGCTGGCCAAGGTGCCGATGGACGACGAAAGGCGTCAAGTAACTCTTCCAGCCTATCTCACCAATCAACTGCCGCATCTCTGCAGCCAGGCTCGGCATTCGAGATACCCAAAGTACCCCCAAGCCTGCAAAAGGCCGCCACAACGGTCGCAGCCTCGTCTCCAGTCCAGAGTCGCAGTGCGGCGCCACCTCCTCTGTCACTGTCTCCCCAAAAGACCATATCAACCCCACGGCAGTCGAGCAATTCATCTGCCGGACGTTCGAGATCACTTACTGTTGGCTCTCAATCTCAGGACGGCAGTCCCGTTGCTTCCGACATAATGCACCATCATCGAAATCGGAGAAGCCAGGTCTTTGACATGTCACCATCCTCATCAGATAACGAAGGCGAGAAGCATAACGCCCTTCTCCGAGTACAGAGGCGCAGACAGAGCTCAAGGCGGCTCTCGCAGATTGCCTTTGACGGAGGCCCTACTTTCCGTCCTCTTGATGTGCTGATTTGCGAAGATCACCCGGTATCTCGCATGGTTATGGAGAAATTGCTTGAAAAGCTGAGATGTCGTACTATATCCGTACCAAATGGGTCTGAAGCTGTTCGATATTCGATGAGTGAAATCAAGTTTGACGTCATTTTCCTCGAGTATCAGCTTCCTCAAATCAATGGAGCTGATGTGGCACGAATGATTCGGGAGACGAAGAACGCTAATTCTCACACACCGATTGTGGCCATTACAGCTTACCTCAAGGAACTTCAAGCACCACATTACTTTGATTCATTAATCGAGAAGCCCATCAGTTCGTCAAAACTTACTGAAGTTCTGCGCGGATTGTGTCAGTGGCGGCCCGAGTCACCAGGTCAATCATCAAGCATGCCACGCCCGATCCCAATGGGAATCCGCAAAGCCAACTCGCGACTTGAAGACAGTCCGACATCAGGCTCGTCCATCTTTGCGAGTCGACTGGGAAATGCAATGATGTCAAGCCGTGAGGACTCGATTACATCATCACTATTTGGTGATTCGGAATCTGTGACGACTGATGAGTTGCCGGTTGTTGTTAGTCGCAAGCCAACAAACGAGTGGGACGAAGGTGGCTTGAACATCACAGACAACAACGATGCCTCTGAACCCCCAAGAAAGGGAGTTCCTTCTCTCATTGCTCAGCAGTCCGCGCCGGCTCAGATGGAACACCGCCCACGAAGCAAAGATAAGCTGAGAGGGCGACGAGAAGGCCCTGAACATAGAACCTTGGAGGGCACTGAATCAGCAGATGACGAAGACGAGGAACTGGGAAGTGGTCGAGAAAAGCACCACGGCCGCAATAGCCAACAGATACTGAGCAAAGCCGGTCTGCCCAGCTCGAAGCTCGGCATTGAAATGATGCGGGCCAACAGTCACGATAGCTTGACGGTGGGCTCAGAAAGCACGCCTGAAGCTGTGACGCAAGTCGTGACCACGCCTTCAAAGGAGATGGAGACTGGAGTTCTGGATGGTGAAGTGGTTGCGGAAGCTACTGCACGTACTCCTCCTGACGCAGGACTGAAGGCTGAAGGTGTCACGCCCAATAAGGACAAGGATGGAACAGACAGTATAGACGCAACACCTCGGCCTTTGACAGTTGCCAAAGGAGATGGCGATGGCGGTGATGATGAGGAAGCGACACCACGGCCAATTGGGAAATAAGAAATCCCATACAGGCTCGGTACATGACATGAAATGAGCTACTGGGTAGACATGGTCCACGAAGATGTTGTGCATGTTTCGCCCGGTATCTTCAAGTTGGAATTTCCTTTGTATCTATGAAATGCAGCGTGGCGTTGAGCGATGACAAGTGAGTCGACTTGGACTGCGGATGAAGGCTTCGTATGCATGTGGATAGCCCGGCAACTAGGAGGAAGGGTTTACAGGCGAACAGACTGATCTGTGTGAGATGCTCCAGGGGTTCCCGCAATATAGCAACTGGAGCTTCCCTCGACTTCGCCATAGTTGTCATGTTTTTCTTGGGGATAGCAGCTATGCAGAGAATGAGAAGTGGGCCACAAAAACTGAAAGGGATAAAAACAACAACAAAAAATCAGGATGCCGCTACTGAGGCATGGACACTTCGGCCGCGGTTACGAATATATAAGAGGTGGGGCCTGTGAAAGGTTTGGAGTGGTGTTGAAGCAATATAGCAGATATAAAGGCCTTGACTGTGGATTTGATCATAACTAGGTACCCAATTGTTTCTCCATTCACTTGTTAGCTTGATTTGATTTGATTTGATTTGATTTGATTTGATTAAACGCACACGCACTGTTCCCAGCCCAGCATACCACGGCGAGTATTTCAGATTAGTACACTGCACACGCAATGCTGACTTGTACCTATTGGTGTGGTTTATTGACTTGTAATTCCAAAAAAAAAAAAAAAACCGTATCATGGCCGCAAGACTAAAGTAGCTGGAACAGAACTATGGCCCGGCGTCGGTAGTCATGAGTGAATAATCTGTTGAGGCAGCTTCGACAACAAATGACAACCAAGTAAATGGTTTAATTGTACAGGGGGTTGCGGAAGTGCTACCCACCAACTCAGTATGCATATTCGTTATGGTTATTACAGAATGGGGAGGGATGGGGAAGTTGAGAGGGGGTACCTATACAGCAGGAGGGTGGTTGCTTGCACAAGGTACCCAGGTAGACAAGCATCTGGGACACTTGTCTGTCACAAATCTTCAGTAGGTTAGTAGTTGTTGTAAGTGCTGCATCGTCAGTAACGGATAGACGGCCTATGCTTGTAATAAGTCATCACTCAATGGCCAGTGGTGACGGCAACATAATACCGATACAAGAAATGAACTAGGTAGAGAAAGAGAAATGTCACACACGCGACAAGTTTCTAGATGCAGACAAGAAGCTCTCGGTATAAGATTGTGGGCTAGTTGGTGTCAGACTTTGTATTAGTGCATCTCGTGGCGGGTTGCCTGTCTACCTTAGGCTGCTACCTATTCATACAAAGGTTGTCAAGATGAGCTGAGGGAGTGACTCGACAGATGCAGTACGTAAAAGATTACAGGCTACCTACCTTGAGGAGTGGAAGCGGGGTCTGGTTAGCAGCGATGGAGGCATTTGTCTTTTTGCCGGCTATTCTAGACCATGAGCAGACACATTGTAGCCCTGGCACGGAACCTCACAGGTTTATGTCAGGTAGTTACCTAAGTTGAGTTGGGACGTAATTTGGTTTTGACGCAGAAAATTAAGCTTTTGTTAAGCTTTTACCTTAAAGCAACAAGATTAAACACGGTCAGGGCATGATTCAGCATGTGAATTGAGTTGGGCTGAGTCGTGAGTGTGTGGGAAGGTTGCACTGACCGAGGCCATGGGCAGGCGAGAGGGACCAGTCGATCCCACCACGACGACCTCACACGACCTCTTTCCGCATTAGGTGGATGTCGTCAAACGAGGACCCACCAGATGTACTTTTGTACCTTCTCTCCAGTTTTTCATGCAGCGAAATTTTCCTGAATCTACCCTATTAGGCTTAGAGCACCAATGCCGAGACACGCAGCGCTGCGGCTCCCGACAGCGCCGAGGCGGGAAATGGAAATAGCAGAAAAGAAAAGGCTTGGCATCGGTCGACATGTATCAAAGGGAAGCAAACGACAAAGGGACAACGAGGAAAACAAGCCAGGCGCCAGGGAGCCGAATATCCGTGATATGTACTGATGGGCATGAATTAAACTATCTCCCGGTGTCTGGAATAGGACACCGAAAGGAAAAAGAACTATGTATTAGAAATAAAATACAAAGGTGGTGGGAGGCAACTGAACCAAAAGGCACAGATGTAAGAAAACGGGCCGTGAAATGAGTGGTGCGGAACGCGAACATTCAGAGCGCATCGAAACAACAGAAGCTCAGTGGCCGAGGAAGGTCAAGAGGATCCATTTAAATTTTCGATTTTAGAGGGTCAAGACCCTGACTCTCAACTCTTGAATGCCATGATGCGAGTTTTTCAGCAGCGATCGGCCTCGTTCCCTGCCAACGGCGTCGGCCGAAACAAGTCAGGCGGGTCTCGTAGATGCCGTTTTATCCGGGTCGCTCCTGGTGTTTTGCGGTCTCTGCCTGTCTCTTGCGCGCTTTTGCTCGCGTGCGTGGCTGCCCTCTCGAGATGATGGGCGAACCCCAGGTTTTTCCTTGTCCGAATTGGATCCTCCAGCCTGTTACGATTCGGTGTTGAAAACGTGCTTCTCTCCAAGCCTCCCGTCGATTCGATTCCATTGTGTGAGCCTCGTCCATTGATCGGTACGGCACATTAGTCTATGTAAATAACGACGTCATTGCTTCTAGCATCGTCATCAATGTTCACTTTGGAATTTGACAATGCCCAATCCCCTGCTGTCGCGCCGCATTGTGCGCTCTCAGACGCCAATAACATTGGATTGGATGCGCATATCTATAACAATCGGTTGTCGGTGGCTCAGGATCTGGCCTGGATCTCTCGGCTTCTGATGGATAAGGACATGACCCAACCGTCGGCGGATCTCATCATGCATTGCCCACCCAATGCCATGTCACCCACCCCCCCTGGTGTTTCTCACATTAGTAGTTCTAGAGCTAAACCTATAGCCCGCTTTTCCTCTCTGTTTCGACAGCTCCCACACATACGTCGGTACGGCACATCGCCGCAAAGCTCAAGCTCTGGTCCCTGAGGCGAGGACGAGGCGGCGACAGTTGCTTTCGGTCAAGGAACGGGACACGGGAGCTATCCTATGCCACACACCCTCCCAATTTGACCCCAGAGATCGACTTTCGTCCACACGTTCTCCCACGAGGTTAATTTACGTCTTCTTACTGGCTGCTGCTTCTTCAAGATGCTCGTCACACTCGTCTTGAATATCCGAGCTCTTGTTGCTACTGTCTCGGTCGTGATGTAGTTCAAATACTGCCCTTCCTCGCGCCTTGGAAGCCGTTGGATTCCCGTTCCTCTCCAGAGCCAAGACAACCTAGGCAAGGCAATTCCAAGTCCTGAATTCCTCAATTGTCCCCTACCCAATCTAACGCGGCCCTCGGCAATTCTTCTTTGCCTCTAATAATAAACTTTTCTCTCCCGTTGGTGGTTAGCATTTTCGCTTTGCGCATGGAACATTCATCTTCTTCCGCCTAGTTATTCCTGCCTCCTCATAACAACAAACCCACGTACACAATTGCCGGATCCCCTTGAATTAAGCACCTTCACCATCGCACTTGGATCTCAACCCGAGGCTCCAACCGCCTTCTCTCAAAATGGTTCACAGGCACCATCATCATGAGTCTACAATCCCAGGCGAGATCCCTGTCCCGCACGGTCCTCCAGACAGCGATTCTGAGCATATCTCAGATGAGCCTATCGCATATGCTACCGCTGATGAGCGTCGCATCTTCAGCCACGTAACCCGTCCAGACGACTCCTACACTGAGGACGGTGTCTACTGGGCTGATCTGCCACTGGCTCAGCGTTATCGCTTCGTTTCAAAGGTCGACAACGATGCTGCCAAGGAGGAGGCCAAGACTGCTTGGTCTATGTTCAAGGAAGACCCTCTATCACCTTTCTCGTGGTATTTCCGCCATGCTGTCATTCCTGGCGCCGGTCTTGGTCTTGAGGGTTATGTCCTTTTCTCTATTGGTAATCTTGAGCCTCTCTTCAAAGCCGTTTGGCCTGATTGCTGGGGCAAGGAACCTACTACCTGCTCTCACAATTGGATTGCCTCTGTAACATACCTTGAAATTATCGGTATCATGGTTGGCCAGGCTGTTGTTGGTGTAAGTTCTCCCTGCTCCTTAAGTTATTTATTACTGCATATAGTAGATTTCATTATACTGACTGATCGTAGGTTATGGGAGATTGGGTCGGTCGCCGATGGGGCCTTATTCAGGATGCTGCCATCATGTTTATCGGTCTGCTCATGCTCACTGCCTCGTGGGGTCTTACCCTTCAAGGCTGGGTTATCTGTTATGCCTGGTCTCTCTTCTTTTACGGTTTCGGTGTCGGTGGCGAGTACCCTATTACAGCAACTTCTTCTCTTGAAGGTGTTTCTTCCGGCGGAAGGATCTCGACTCGTGAAGATCGTCTGCACCGTGGTCGCCGTGTCACCACGGCTTTTCTGATGCAAGGCTGGGGCCAGTTCGTGAACCAAGTCATCCTCATTGTTCTTCTCGCCATCTTCAACAACGGAAAGAGTTCGCCTCCCTACAGCAAGTCAGCTGCCCAGTATACTTTCCGACTGTCCTTTGCATTCCCTGCCATCGGTACGCTCTGGCTACTCTACTATCGTACTTACCGAATGCGCAGCGCTGGTAAGCAGCTCGCTGAGGCAAAGAAGCGCTCCAACGTCACTGGTTATGACGTGAACGCTCTTCGCCACTGCTTTACCAACTTCGGTGGACGTCTCTTTGCTACTGCTGGTACCTGGTTCTGCAACGATGTCTTCTTCTACGGCAACAAACTTTTCCAGGGTCAATTCATCAAGGTCATCTCTCCTGATAGCAAGTCCATTTTCACTACTTGGACCTGGAACCTGGTCAATATCACCGTCTCCCTGGCCGGCTACTATCTCGCATCCCTTCTCATCGACAACAAGATGTACGGTCGGAAGATGATGCAGCAAGTGGGCTTCTTCATGTGCTTCTTGATGTTCATTATCCCCGCCTTCAAGTTCGACTATTACACCAGTCCTGCAGGGATTCATTCTTTCCAGGCCATGTACTTCATCTCATCCTTCTTTAACCAGTTCGGTCCCAACTCGGTCACCTTCCTCGTGGCTGGCGAGGTATTCCCCACGCCCATCCGTGCTACTGCCCACGGCTTCTCCGCCTGCATTGGCAAATCCGGCGCTCTTCTCGCTTCCGTCCTTTACAACTACATTGATGACCAGACTAAATTCTACGTCGTCCCATGGTTCGGTCTCGCTGGCATGCTCTTGACATGGATCTTCCTTCCTGACACTACTGGTCTTGATCTTAAGGAGCAGGAGCGCCGCTGGTACTATATTCGGGATGGCAAGGAGAGTGAGTACCACGGTGTTGCTGTCAACCCTACTCATTTGTCCCTGTGGGAGCGATTCCGAGGCCTCGGCAAGAGTTACGACCCCGAGGCTGACTGGCGGGCCAAGGTCCAGGATATGCGTACCGAATGGGAGCTTGTCCAGGCCAGCCGTGGTCCCAAGGACACTGAAGGTGCCATGCCCGATGACGGCGAGTTTTCGCCAGAGATTCATGAATTCTTCAAGCGCTCTAGCCCCAAGCACATTGGCCGCCGCGACGAGTCTCTCATGGTTGACCCAATTAATGAGAAAACGGCTGTGCCGTCCGATGATTCTAATTCAAAGTGATCATGTCCAAGCATGGTCGTATTCGTAGCGAATCACTGCGTCACACACATTTCATCCTGTAGCAGTCAGCGGTTTATAGCATGATCTTGGCGTCTAGGTTTATTTAATATATCATTAGTTAGTCATTCCTGGTTTCGAAATTTAAAAGTTCGCGTATGTCACTTTGATACACATGGGAGATATTATTATGATGCATGTTGAAAGGGGAGAGGGGTCAGATGAATTATATATCAGCCAGGACTTGGGCTTTCACGATACGTATCACATATCTTGTCTGGCCAATGATCAAAGAGGGTTTGTGACATAAGACATGTACCGATAGTGGACCAGTTACAACTCCAAGTTGTGCACTAGACTAAAATATAAATATAAACATATAATGCCTGATCAAAGGATATGCTGATAGTAAAACAAAAATGCGACCAATGCCGCCGTAACTCTTGGTGGTATCTAGAATCGAAACTTATTCCTGCGGTGCACCAGGCACATACTCTTGATGATGCTAAAAATAACAAAAGGGAAGAAGGAAGAGCGGAAAAAGAAGAAGTAGTAGTAGTAGATGAAGAATAAAGAATCGCTTCACTGCCCCTATCGTTCAATATAATCCCAGCCGTCTCGTTCGTTCAGTTTTCATCGGACATCGTAGTAGTCCTGTCAATTATACAGCCCATTTTGCGGTCAAGTGTTACGGGGGAGATTCTTGCAGCCGGGTTGGCTGACTTGACGTATTTGTAGTTGGCACAATTACGCCAAGCACACAGTCATCTAGATGTTCATAGAAGTCTTGCGCAGTACCAAACCCGTTCTTGCATATGGAGCACCTTGCCTTTGTGCCTACAGGATCATCGCCCCCTGGTAGCCGGTGGCCGCTGCTGTGGCCTGTCTGGTCAACTTGATGGGCAGCGGTAAGGTGCCGTTTGAAGACGTCGGCACGAGTGAAGACTTTTTCGAAGGGGCTGCCAACACCTGGACAGAATGGGCATACCATCGTTCCACGATAATGAGTAAGAGCGTGGCGGTTCTTATCGTACTTGCGCGCAAATCCTTTCGTGTGGTACTCGCATGTTACAATGGGGCATTTTTCAGGCCGCTCTTCTTGGTGTGTAAGCATGTGAGAAGCCAGGTCACGAAACTCACGACCACAATCCGGATGAGGGCACCTGGTACGATTTTCAGTAGGCCTTCGAGACGGACTTGCTCGTTCGATTGGTATTGATGGTTCGATAGAACTCGACGAAAGTAATGGACCCAAGGCAGAAATTGCTGGTAATGCATCAGGAATCGCGGGCACTTGTTGTGGTATCGGATCTCTGTAGTCAGCGGGTGCTGGATACTCATCCATGTCGTCTTCACCGCTGGAGATATGCTCTTCTGGAACATCGACCGATTGGCGCACTTCTCGCATCCAGTCCTTCAAAATACTCATGGATGGCCAGTCACCACTAGCTTTACCCACTCGATGAGGTCGGAAGTGTGCGCGGCGGAGGTGTGCAGCAGCGTTGTAATATGCGCCATAGCGCTTTTGTGCCAAGCATGCCTTGCATCTTGACAGTGGAATCACTGGTTGGGGGGCAGAAGGCATTTGGTTCTTGGGTTCTTTACAAACCCATCGCTTAACCGTCGCCGAATGTTTGGCATCAATATGGCGGCGTAACTCGTGGTCACCACGGAAGCCATCTGGATGCTCGTTACACTTGTCGCAGTACACGCGGCGTAAAGAAGTTCGACGAGAAGATGGTTTTAGCCTGGACGGAGAGATTGGTTCACCCGAAAGTCGCCTGGATTCTAGGCGTGGTGACACATCATCACCTATCGTATGTCTGCGGGTGCGTCCTCCAACGTCACCTGGCAATGAGAACTGACCGGGCAAAGGAAAATCCGACCGCGAGCCAGAAGGTATGTATTGTGACGATGGACCTGCCGGAGTAAGGGATGGCGTGGACTTCAGATAAAGCTGTCTTGCCGTATTCTCTAGTTGTGCGGTGGGAAAACCCCTCGAGCCCCTTAAATCTAATGATTGCCTTCTGGGCAAAACAAAGCCGTTGAAACCAGCATTAGGGATTTCCCCCATACCGAGATTCATAAGAAAATCAAAGCTAGAGAATAAATGCCGTGGTGGCCACTGATCTCGACGGATGATTCTTGCAATGTTACGGGCGATGGGGTCTTCGAGCTCAGACACATTTGACAAAGGATCGTTTGAAGCGGCGAACATGGAGACCAAAGCTTGGTAGACACTTCTGATGACTTGGTCAGGTCGTTCTGTGGGTGTTGTGCTGGCCTGTGATGGATCGCTTCCTTGAAACGACAAGGCAATGTCAACCAATATGGTGTTAACAGCACTAAAGATGCAGATTGAAATGAATACCCCTAGCCATTGCCTCAGGCCCATAGTAGGTAAAACAGAAGCTGCGAAATCCAGAGAGATCAAGTAACGTCGTGTGCACTCCCTCAAGGAAACGTTGCGCTCGGTAGACGGGCGACGATCGACAGGTGTGCGCGGAAGATAGGTGCCCTCGCTCCGTAGTAACTGGCTCGGCTGAGAAGTATCGTAGAATATGATCTCGCGCAAGAGTTGCTTCACGCGAAAAAGAGAGGGATGTGTCGTTTGTTCCTCTTCCCGGGACGTCGAAAGTTGGCCGCTGGCACTCAACAGCTCCAGAAGATCAAAGGCAGCACCCCGGAAACTTGGGCTAGAAGCAATGAGCTGCAGGACAGGTGGCGCTGTCCCTTGATCGTGGTACCCAGGACCTAGAGGCTGGTTAATACGCTCGTCAAGGCCAGGCTCTCCATCCTGCCACCAAAAAGTATCCTGAAAATCAAGCCTCCAGGCAGGCCTTTTTACGGCCGACAAAGTGGGGTTCTGGGCGAGTATTTGATCGTTGATGCTCCCTCGCCGAGGATAAGAGGGTGTTAGCGGTGTTTGAGGTTGTGACCATGCGAACGATCCTATCAAGGATTAGCTAAAGCGGAAAGCTGGAAAAAGAAAGGCTGGTACCTTGAAGTAAAACATCAACAAGAGAGGTCACTGATCCACGATAACATCCCAAGATACTCCAATGTGCCTCGGACTCGGATGACGGCATCCCCGAACATCGGGAACAGGGGTTGTTTGCATCACACTAGAATGGTAAGCACTTAAGGTCACTCAGCGGATAATGGTGTGACCTACAGGTCTGTTCGAAGCTCGACATCGAAGACACGGGTCATTGTTGTGGAGTAGCTTCAGCTCCCCTATTGACTTCAGACGATCATGTCCGACGCGAGCTCTTTTGAGAGGAGGCAGCTGTGGGTCAGATGTGGTTTCTTCGCCGCTTCTTGACAGCGCAGTTTTGGGATCCGAGAAAGAGAAGCTTGAATTGTGGTCCCTTCTTGTTGTCGCAGTTGAGGCGGTTGAGGGTGTCGGGAATGGCAGAGGAGGGAGATTAGTCGTTACGAGTGTGGTTGGGGGTTGAATAGGCGGCAACCGGTCCCGAGGCAGAGCACCGCTGCCTGTCTCTGGTATTTCGGAAACATTGGAAGAGCTCTGGGCTGGCACAAATGATCCAGATTTACCTGCATTCTTCGTCAAGTGCAGTCGAAGGTGGTTGTCCCGTTCCAGATGCGTCGAGAATCCATAGACATAGTGGATGCATTGCTCGTCCCAACACTTAAAGGGTGCCCTCGAGAAGTTCGTAATAGAAGAAGAAGCCGCTGAGGGGAAAGAGTGTGTTACTCGATCATGATGCGCAAGATGATGATCGAGCCATGATGTATATTCTAGAGGTGATGGAAATGGAGATGAGCCTTTTAAAGCGCGGGCAACGTCCATGTCTATACTGTTAGTTCTACCCATATCAGATACTCTACAGGAGGTTGCAAGATAGACCGTGCACAACGAGGTTCTTCACTTACTCTGTTGCATACATGCAGCTTCGAGGCATTCACAACGGTACTGGAGAGCCCGGGCCTCTTCAGCTTCAGAAAGAGAGGGTATGTGTGATGAGATGCCTACACAAGGGAGAATTAGATGACTCGGTATATTCGCCACAGGCTGTGGAAGACAAAAATCTTGGTGACAGCGCTCCAAAGTGATGAAAAGCGGAACAGAGCGTACCGTAACGTTCGACAAGATTTTCGAGGGCACGAAGTTTGTGCCGCAGCATATCGACCTCGACAATGGCATTGAGAGTAACATGTCGACCTTGATGATTTGGTGACGGTGCAACTGCCTCCGACCCAGTGCCTGTATCAACCTGAGGTCGCTGACGTTGGCCGGCAAGATCAAGATGGGACTCCGGGTCGGATAGGCCCCGTGGAGTGTAGTCATCCCGGCTCATCTCTGGACCAGATCATCTCATCTCGTCCAGAATCGACTTTTCAATGAGTTCCTGTTGAATGGGCTTGAGCTGCTGAGCATGACTGGTCGCCTTTCTGGGAAGTTGGCTGGCTGGTTACTGTTCGCATCTGCCAGTGGCCATTTGTCGGTGGTACACAACAGAAGGTGGGCAGCCGTCGCCCGAAGCAAAAGAATGAGAGGATTAGAAGGAATAAATTAACAAGACGAGAGCATGAGCCCCCCCGGACGGGCAATATCAAAAATCGATCCGGAGGCTCTCGTGGAGATGTTAGAAATCAAGACGAATGAACGAGCCAAGATTTATCAGAGGGCACGAGCGCACGACATTGCATTGTGCTGGGCCCTCACCCCCCAAGGCCCCGGCCATGTGTGAGGCACAGCGAGGGAGTGAGGGCAAAGAGTGAGCAAGGTGGGGCATAGCTCCCCCGTCACGGCAGATTTGGAGATAGTGCCGACAACGATGCGGTGCGGTCTCTGGGCCTGGATCCGTCTGGAGCCCGTAGTTAGCCAGGTATAAAGCGCGGGTTGCAAGGGCGCCGCAGGGTACAACGCTTTGTATTCGCTGTCGAACTCAGTTGATTACAGGAGAGCTTCTCAACTGAAGACTGGGCGGCAGAGTGAGAAAGGGCCGTGCTTCTCAGCCCATGCTGGCACAGTATATGACCAGTTTTAAAGTGCTGGACAACTCAGTGCGAATATTGGCATGTCAGTATCATTGGAGGTATCCCAGGGCCATGATCCCAATGACAGACAGCGGGGAACCACCCACCAACCGGGTCCTAGCAATAGCCACGAGTCCAGGCATGAGAGCGATTCCAGCACCACAACCCTGCCTGCGCGAGCTGTTCGTCCCGTTCGCCCTGCTGGCCCAGCTCGCCCCCTCGTCCGCATGCTCCATCACGGTGACCTTGCCATGGTAGCCTTGTCGGGGTAGTAGCCCCTTCTCGGTCGTAACCCTGTCATGGAAGGTGGCCAAGCCTCCCAGGTATAACGGTTATCGAGCGGGAGGAGCGTCAATCGACGAGAATGTCAAGAGCTGAGCATAGTATGTCTATCTGGCCAGCTGGCTTTGGTGCCGACTGTTACATTTCTCGAGAGCCATTGTTTATTACGGATAGAGTAGAGAGGCTGCAGGCACTGAGACAACGTGGGCGTAGCTTAAGCCGTTGCTGTGGCTTTGCGCCCACGCTTGTCATCGTGGGCGGTGCATGTGCATGTTGGCCGATCCTTAGCGTTGGCACTGTCTTTGTTTGATATTGTTTCTTTTCACATTCGAATCGCAGCGCCATGTCTCGCCGCAACGTGGACAGCTTCAGTACGCGCTTGACCCTCCATTACGTTTCACTCTTTTGGCTGAGAAAATTCAGTGGGGCTGGTGATTTTCCTGGTGGTACTGTAAGAACAAGAGGATGTTTGGTGAGGCTACTTGAGCAATTCCCAGGACCCAAGGTAGCTCTCACTGCTTTGCTCTCGGCCGGGCTTGGCTGAGTTTGAGATTGTCCGAGGGAGAGAAATTGCTAGGATGATGTGGCGAATGCGCCTAAAAGTTCCGACCAAAACCCTCGGGGTTGTCTAGTCTAATCTGGTTCAGAGTCAGAAATGAGATGACCGAGGAACCATAGTGGGAAAGCAGTGAGAAAGCACGGAAGAATGTTGACGAGCAGAAGGCCAGCAGCACCTGAGGAGGTCACCCCATGTTCGTCCCTGTTGTCGACGCTACTGCAAATGGAGGTGTTGTGTTGGAGGCACCTGTGTGTATGGGACTATGCTGCTGTACTGAAAATTGGTAGCGTGTCCGTCTTTATCTGTCTCCAAAGACACGGTCTTCCCTGCATATCAGTGATCGACTACGACCTTGCGAGATCAGCGGAAATTTGAGCGGCCTTGGGAAGCTTTGATCAAGCGTTTTTATCTGTCTTTGCCGAGATGACATTATGAAGCTGAGAGTCTGGAGACTATGGCTGAGGCGTCATGCTAATACCATATCCTGGGTAGTAAAGTTTAGTATAGCCGGGACAATTTACCCAATCCCATGGCAATGAAGGAAGCTAGGAGGCAAGTGAGATGGAGATAGTTATGTGTAGTCGCCTGGTAAAAGCTGGGTAGCTCAGGTACCCTGGGCCTGGCCCAAGCTCTTTTGGAGACTGTCAGAAGTCAGAACTGGAGGGGCCTGGTCATCCATTCCTCTTGTGTGCCTGAGTTGGTGATAGGTTGGCAGGCAGGTAGGCATTTCTCTTCAGGCATATTTGGTTGCTATCCGCACTCTTCTCCAAGTCGAAGAACACTGACCTAGGTGCCTAGGTTGATGATAAAAGTCGGTAAGCTTGTGAACATGAGCTAAGAGCGTGCAGTGTCACTGGCAACCCGACAACGGAAGACGGGACGGGATTGTGGGTGTGGAAGAAAATTGTGGATGTCAAAGTCCATGTAGATGTGGATGCTGGATGGCGACAAAATGGACCATGCTCCTTCCCGACTGGAACTCAAAGTTTTGAAACCAGAGAAGGAACCAATAGGAGAAGCGGCTTCTGGAACCCTGGACCGCCCACATCAACGGTTCTTAGGCAGATGCAAGGATGTTAGTGTTTAGCGGCCACGCATGCAGCTCAAGTGCACATTCAATCGAACGTGAGTAGAAGGCATGGGCTAGACAGAGCAGAAGAAAAAGAAAATCAGGGAATAGAAGTTTGGGTCCTGAGTAGGTTGCTGGATACCTAGGTTATGCCTGATGCAAGGTTTTAGAGGCTATTGCAAAAGCTGAACTGTTGAGAATAGGTCGGTACTTCTCTATTTTCCCCCTTGTTTTAAGGATGAATATTTATTTACAAGAGAAATAATTGCTAAGGGGGGCAGTAGGCACTTACCTAAGTTAGACAAAAACTCGGACACTCTTACCTGTAATTCTCTGCTTCAGTTTCCTGGTTTTTATCCGACCTAGGTAAGTACCTACCTACCTACCTGTATGAAGGAAAGAATGGAAGGTGGGCAAAGGGAAAGAAGCCACAGGGCAACGCCCAACCGTCCCCGCTTCTTCAACCGTCCGTTGCAAAGCCACGAGTTTTGGAAATAACCCTGGTCGACCCTTCATCTCGTTGGTGTTCGAGGCTAAAAAGACAGCCCATGTCTGAATTTATGCGACATTTACCTTAGCATGAGGGATGGCCATCGAGGTAATTAATTCCTAAATTGCGAGCTGGGCTTCTGGAGAAAGACCTGCAGCACCTTATCTTATTACCGCACCTTGCCCTGTTCCCCCCCAGCTGTGCCTACCTTAGCCAAACATGGATTATGATCAAGCTCTTGAAGCCAGCCCATTCCTGGCGCTCGACGGAGCAAGTGTGTACATTTAATTTCGTTCTTCATCTCGATGACCTCAATTTCAAGGAAAACCTGCAACCAGACATGTCGTATGCTAACTATGTACCTGGGTACTCCGTACGGTAGGTAAAGTAATCAGAAAACGTCCCCCCACCAGGCAAGTTTGCAACAGTCACTAAGCGATACCCTGGCCTGGCGCAGGGGGTTTCAGAAAACCTCGGAGTTGAACAAAGAATGCCAAAATAAACTCATCAAAGATCCTCCAAAGCGTAGCGTTAACTTGCCCGAGCATTTTCTCATTTTGATCGAGGTCCTAGGTTTTATTGCACTCCCTAGCCTGGTAGGTATTACAAGACCATGTTCCCAGCTCAGCGGCAAACATTCAAATGCCCCAGGCTTAATGTGACACTACGTCGTCGGACCCTACCTTGCTCCAAAGCGTCTCATGGTTCTCGTCTTTATCTCTCATCTCCAATGCCAGCCACGTCTGCTGGTCTGCTTGTCCCATACGCCACACCATCCAGTCATACCTTGCTGCTGTTACCTGAATCTACCAAGACATGTACCTACTTAGCTACTGTAGACAGCCGCCTGCCATCCTCTTCTAACCATCTTGGGACATCTCCCCGGTTGGCTAAGCGGGTGTGATGAACGCAAGATGCTGCTTCTGGTGATGCACCTGTCCCTCGGGTTCTGGCCTATGGGAGTGTAGCTGCATGTGGTTGGACAATGCCCGCCTTTTCTTGTCGGCGCAAGTGAATAACATTCAAGTAAATTGACCAGTCCGAAATGTCTCGGTAATGAGGAAGAGCACGATGAAATTATTATGTTGATGCCGAGTATGAATGGCATCGCATTGACGGACCTTGGTTTTTCTCTCACATAGATATGTGGTCATGTCCTCCCTGAAGTATTGTATGTGAGAATGTCCATATTTATATTAAAAGGACCCATCTACTGCGGGCTCATTATAATAGCTAAGCATACGGAAGAGACAACTCATTTATGACCTGTCTACTCCTCTGGTTGTAGTAGCTATCGCTCATGTTGAATGGCTTTATCCCTTGATGCCATCCTATCCGCTGTTGAGCTTTCTTTATATGGTCATAACATTGCAAGAGCACGCAACAATGACATAAAACAGGAAAAGAAGACGAAGAATTTCAAATCAATAGAATGGGATCGCGCCCAGCCTTAGGAATGGACGATGGTGGTTGGCTGTTCGTCATGGACGTAGTAGAGCGTCCAGGGAACGTGGGAAGAGGGGGTCTAGGAAAAGCCAAGAACGGAAACGACAGAACCGTCGGTTCTGGGAAGCCAGACCTGGATCCCAAAAAGAAACAAGGGCAAAAAAGGCTTCCTTGTAGCCGTTGCTCGTTGTGTCCGTTCCCATTTCCGACGCGTTTTTAATCGTTTCCCCGCCCACAGTAGCCAAAGAGGAAATCTCGCTCTCGCTTACTGATTGACAATCAATACAGAGTATAATGTCACTTGCTCCAGTCCCTGCTTCGATTGCCATACCATGCTCAGGTGAATGTCTGTGGATTCAGCTACTCGGTACGCCACCAAGTCTTTTCCCTCAACGGCATTTCTTCGCCTGAAGCTTTTCGGCTGCCATCCTCCTCTCCTTTGTATGCCCAGTATTCACTCAATCGCAGTTCAGCATATTGAGCATAGTCAAAGTCAATCTTAGAAATGACAGCCTGGATTTGGGACCAGATACCCCAATAAAATCCTGGCACTCCTCGGTACGCATCGACCTCGGTCATGAGTTTCCGAACCTCGTCCTCTTCATCGACCTCCTCGCCGGTTAAAGAAAAATAAGATTTGATGTACTCCCTCACAAATGCAAGTCGTTGATCCTGTCTGGGTACAGCCGAATAGTCACAGTCATACCCTGCCCACTCTGCGAAGTGGTTGGCCACGTCAAAAGCTGCAGGCGATGGTGTAGCATACTCGTAATCGATGAAGTCGACGGTAGGGGCCGCCTCATCGTCTTCGTGAATGATAACGTTGGCACACAGAAGGTCGCAGTGCGCAAATACAAGCTACGCACATAGGTTAACATTTTCCATCGGGTAACTGTGTGGTCATGAACCTACCCCATTCTTGCCCAAGCCAGGCCGCTGGCTCAGTTTTTGGACCATCTCTTTCAATTCTGCCTGCAGCAGTGCTTGCCTCTGCCGCTGAGCGTCTGTATCAGTGGGCAAGGCGAAGATCCATTTCTGCATGGTAGTCCACATATTAGGCGGAGCTTTTCCAGGGGCTGTATTATCAATTTGTTCTTGGCGAGACTTGTTGTTTTCGTCCATAATACCGTTGGTATTCCCCTTGGTCTGGCTATCACCATTGGTGCCGGTGTGACCATTGGCAAGTCCATTGAGTTTGGTCTCGCCATTTACATGCCTATCGTCCCGACTATGGTTGGGGTCCGGCAAGCAAGGTACAGTTGCGTGCCAGTGTGCAAGACGACGAGCGATGGCAGATAGTATTAGAGGTTCACGAAGATCCTGGGCACGTGCAGGTTTACCCAGGATATAACGGTACATCATGCCATTTCTGAAACGGGCAAGCAACTGAGTAGCAAGACCATATCTCATGAGCAGCTCATGGTTCTCAGCCTCACGTTCACGGTCAATGAGAACGGCAGTTCCATGACCGTAGGCTCGGAGTAGGATAGCATCCCTGTCAACATCAAGCTTGGACATGCCAGGACGGTGGTTGATGGCTTTTAGCAGAGTATTGGTGATGCCATCAGTAAAACGCACAAATTCAACGTTTGAGTCTTGGCTCGCCCACTCTGGCATGAGCGTCAGAATGAGCTTTCGAGCCGAGTCCTGTGATTCATTGTTGTCGTAGGCCAAGTCCAAGAAGGGCACATGGCCAAAATCGAAATTGGGTGGTGATGTTGTCATGGTCACGCGAGTGCAGCGATGAGTGAAAAATAAGGAGGTGAGGGTATGCGCTGAGGGGGAGGACTGTTGAGAGAGAGGGGAGAGTGAGATGGCGAGGTTCAAATAATAGGCGGGCCAGAAAAATTAGGAGAGGTATGTCAAGACGTGAGTGGGAGAGTTGCCGGAGTTGTTTGCGAACAAGCGAGTCCGAGTATCAAGGCTGAAAAGATCAGGTTGAGGGTTGAAGGGGGGAAAATCCCAAAGCCAGATAGATTTGTTTTAGGGGTTCAGTGGCGTAAATCCGGGGGCGGTCCAGGATAAAGCGGCGCCGGCGACGGTGGCAGTGGGCAGGTCGTACCGTAAGACGGTGGAGAAAGGGGTACCGGAGGCTCAAGGAGGGGGACGGCCGGGGAGCGGAGGGGTCGGCGAGGACGGAATATGAGATAGTGGTGATGACGGAGGGAAAAGGAGTAGGGCACGGTGGTGATGCAAGCAGAGGGCGATATGGGTAAATAATAAAATGGGAGGGAAAGCACACGACCTGTTACCCTTCCAGTCGAACGGAAGCCGGCAAAAGTTAGGGACCTCGTGTAGAAATAGTAATAAAGCTAAGGCAGACGGGACGGAGCGGTGTTGGTGCTGGCTGTTGCTTTTGTGGGCGTGGGCCAGTCAGAGAGATGGCCTAGACCTTATGGACGAGAAGGGAGTGCCGTTTTCCGCTGCAGCCTGGGACTTTTTAGATACGAGGGAAGGATTTGTCGCGTGTCACTCGTAAGGTGGATGTGGATGTGAATGTGAAGCCTAGATGCATGGATGCAATGGAAGGAATATAGGGATTCAGTGTGGATTCTAAATGGTATGAATAGGTACCTTAGTAGGTAGGTAGTGCGTGATAAATGTCGGAACACGGTCTTGAATCCTTCAGCTGAAGGAAGCTGCAAGAAAATACGACTGTCCAAAAAACCAGCCTCGACCGCTATTGCAGTATAAGGTATGATGGAAAGAAAAATTATTCGTCTGCATTGGACTTTGGCCTGGGATCACATGTTCAGGTGGTTATGTTGTCCTCCGTGCCCTGTGGTACTGAAGTCGACTCGACTATCCACCAAAATAGTGCTTCTGCTCGAAAGAAAAGGGCCAACAATAATGTAGCCGGCCGATAGATAGAAAGGGAAATGAGCAGTAAATTGTGTTGAGAATGCAGTTTGGTCCTTCTTTTCCCCGTCTTGTGCGGGAACCAGAATGATTTCTCGCCACTGATATGCGAATAACACTGCCTCGTTCATTGAAATACGACACAATCCAAATCAGTCCAACTGTCGTTTTATGAGTCTGGATAAATTGATACTGCTCTCTACGGTCGAGAGGAACCAGACCGTCGAGTTTTCTCTTGGCCCCTGCTTTATTGTCAATTGCCTATTATGCACACCGACTCGTCAAAATTGACAGGCTACTGTACGCTAATAAACATCGTGGATCTTTTTTTACGTTGCTTGATCCCTTACGGTGCAATCCAAAAGAGCCTGCCTCATTGGTCACCACTTACGCAGGGTAACGCCTGTGACAAAGAAACAGCTCGATCATTAACGAAGGACATATGCCAATGTTCATTCGCTTCCCTATGCTTCCCATCCCTTCACTTCCGCCTTTCTAAAAAGAAGCTAGACGCCACATGAATTGCCCGTACCTCAGGCTAGGGCACCTTAGGGTAAGGAAGGTAGTAGGCACTCCTATGGTTATCGTGAGCCTCATTTGAAACCCCCACCTCGTACCTCGCCTGCTCGTCCCCTGATGACCGTGCGTGACCCTCCCCTCTATAGGTACCTAGTAGGTAGTACCTACCTTAGGTTTGCGAAAGTGTGGCGCTCATGAGGCTCATCTCTCCCAAGCACCTGAGGCGTAGTTAGTTCATCGGACAAACTCCATCGCGACAAACCACATCTGAAATAAGTGCCTGCACTACTCGTTCAAGACTTACATCAGGCCAACACCGTTACCACTTCATGTGACAACTATTAGCTACTTGACCTGAGCTCGGTCTTATCATGTGAAACCCGTCACTATGGCTGTGCCGAGTGTTACTAGCGACAATTTCCTCGCCGTTGCTCTTGTAGTCAATCGCTCTCGCGACGGCCCAGCATTTGTGTTCCACCACCCGGCAAACATTGAACCTCATTCCAAGTCAAGTTCTTCTACAGGTGCCGAGCTTGAGGATATTCTTCTTGAACGGCTGTCGCAGCAGAGCTTCTCGGACGTTGCTGGCGACGTGCCTCTCCCTAAGCAGGGACGCAACGCAGACGAGCACTCTTTTACTGAATCTGGATCTCAGATTGTTCCATGGGAACGTGTTGCAGGCTTCCCTGCTCGAGATCTTGCGGGCATTCTAACTCCCGCCCGCCCCTATCACAAGAAACTCTTTCAACTATCATTAGATCCGCTATATTGTGTATCTTACCCTATCCATGTCCCCGAAAATGGCAGATGGAAGAAGCCGAAGAAGGCATCCCGCGCCGATAAGCGTTCTGCTTACAATGAAGAACAACCAGCGCCTCATGAGGTCGATCCACCGTCTGCAGGAAAGCCGCCTGAGCAACCCGCAGAGGAAAAGGACGGCAAGAAGGAAGACGGTAAGGACAAGGACGATGAGAAACGCAGTTCCATGACCATGTTTAACCTCGTCTTCATCCTTAACCCTAGCAGTAACGAAGTTAAGGATGTTGTTGAATCCATATACGACCACATTATAAAGAAGGTTAGCAAGGCCTTCAAATACAGCCAGCAACATAGCGAATTCGTGTGGAAAGAGTCAAAACGAATACTTGCCGCCAAAGATAAGGCGCGAGAGGAGAGTATGTTCTGCTTAAAACCTTATCAAATTACTTACAATTAAATATTGATCAGGGAAACGAATGAGTGTTCTTTGGAAAGAAATACTCCAGAGCTCATCACTGGCCGCTGCCATGCACGATATATATGAGGCAGTGTCTCAAAACAAGATCGCCGCTCTGCATCTCGATACTGCAGCTGGCTCTCTGACCCCTTCGGTTCAGATTCCTATTCCTTTCTACATCGATGACCTCCCTCAGGGCGAAGAGGGGACCCAACGCGGCCTTTGGCTCACGACCGCGAATACCTTCATCAGTCAAGATGCCCTCGAGGAGCCTGGCTTTCTTGATCGCAACTTTGCTCTACTACTCACTGATGATGAAAAGAAAATCATCGCCGAGCTCCAGGCTGATCCAGACCCAACTACAGCCTCAATGGTTGAGTTTGTACGGCTGTCAAAGCCAACACAATCGTATGTGACTCACTACCTCTGACCCCGCCCTTCACGTAGCTCAACATGTCCACAGATTCTACCAAGTTGGTCAAAGCAACATCTTGACTCTAGGTCAAGTGCGAAAATATGCTCAGCATTTTATATTCTGGCGTCGTGCCATTGCTATCCCTCCTCTGCACGCCAAGGATCAATATATATTATCCCCCAATAGTGACTTATCCCGCCTTCCGCTCGATACCTTAGAATGGCAGAGAGCATTCCCTCTAGCTCCACCACTCCCAAACTTTCTCGCCGAGCTCTCTCAAGCACCTCGTCCATACAAGCAGTTTTCGCCTAGCAAAGCCCACCGCCCGACCTATCTTCTTATGCTTTCGTGGCTTATGCGCCGCGGTTGGGTGACCCAACTCTGTACATTTGCCTACGTCGTCGTCTGGCCTGAAATCATGTACGAGGTCGAGTACGAGATGGAAGCTGAAGAGTTACGTGCCGTCGCGGATGCAGATGCGAATAAAAGCAAAGAAAAGGAGGCCAAAGACGATGCCTCTACGTCTACCTCGGCCCCACGCACCTCCGAGTCTTCCGAAGGTCACTCCGGCACTGACGGCTCTCATGTCCCCACCGTTGCCGAGCAGGCCGCAGAGAAAGCCCGTCTCGAGCGGATTGCCTCCAAAGCCCAGCGCGACGCTGCTGAAAAGGCGACAACGCATGCTCGTAAGCCTGTTCCAGTCGCAACGGCACATCCCTCTGTAAATGACCACCCGCATCTCCAAGGCTTGACACCTCACATCATCCTCGATGCCAAGAAGGCCACCGGCAAGGAATCACGCTACCTGTCGGCTATCGCCCGCCGTTTCAACGACGAAAAACTAGCAAACAGTTGGCAGGTTATGTGCAAGTATTTTGATGGCCGGTGCGCCTTGGAACGCATCGCTTTACAGGAGGACATGAAGCGGAAACTGGTATGGAATACACTGACAGCTATGAGCGAGTATTTGCTCTGTACCCGTCATTGGTGACCCAGCTGGCTAAAATTCCTGCGGCAAGCTACCTGGTTTTCGTGTCTAGATGTTGAGATGTAGTCATGGATAAAAGCATTTATAATGATAAGTGTCTCGCTTGTGGTATCTAGGCAATAAAAAAAACGAAACAGCTGCAAAACTGCAGCACGTACAATAAGTCAGAGCACTCCTCCAGCCCATTAAAGGATCTACTTCCATTCGCCTCGTTACCAAAATTTGGACCAAAAAGCACCATGCGTATTAGGCTGCAAGGAGGAAAGGAGGAGTGGAGAGAAATGAAGATATCTAAACCAGATACATTCGAGATTTGACCTTGCATCCATTCATTGACTGCCCTAGACTTAATGCATAAAGTGACCCAAGGTATCGTAACATGAAAAAAAAGGAAGAGAATCAACACCAACAACCAGCCTACCTTCGAAAGCAGAAAAATAAGAAGCAAACCCAGTAAGTGTCAACACCTTCAGCACAAGGGAGTATTTCGGACATGCCCCTTTTACCCCATGTAATGCGGCAAGTCACAAGCCTTCTGCACACCAAAACGAAACGAAAAAAGACAACACCTAGAGAATGCCAAAACACCGAGAGATCACGCCCCTTGAACTGCCCTGCATAGTAATGCTTAGTCAAGGAGGACAGTGACATGCAATGATGAGAATGATGCCAGTACCACATTCCGGAAACGCCAAAACCTGAAGGAAGCAATAGAGGACACCCAGCGACTGTAGTTGTGGTCTGCGCTCGAGGAGACATGCTCCAAAAGACCGGATGAGGTGGGCTAGAAAAATGCTCACGTTACTGCGTAAGATCCATGTCATATTCATCCTCTTCTTTGAAGTTGACTGAAGCGTGGCCACTGTTATTGTCATCCGGGTCGTGCCAAAATTGGTTGGTGTCATTCAAGTCGAGGTTGTCATCCGGGCTGATGGCAACAGGATCGAGGCTGCCTCCTCCGCCTGACAAAGAGTCGCCCCGATAATCGGTATGGTGAGGCACTCGCAGACCAGATCCAGCTGTTCGCGAGTAGGAGAAAGTACCGTTCTCACTCTTTGTTATGGCGTCCATGAGCTCGGTCTGCATCCGACGCTCATCTTCTGTCATCTCGAAGGGGAAGTGCCCACCCAGTTCAGCGATAGTGTTCATCATCTCCTCCTGCTGTTGAAGTTTAAGGTGGAGCATCCACATGAGATCTCGCGTCCAACTGACGGCGCCGTTGAGGATATCTCCCTTGTTGGGACCCTTGTCCTTGTCCTCGATAGGTAGGCCTGTCGTAATATTACCTGCGGTGTTTCCAGTGGCTCTTCGAGCTCCTGGTCCGGCGAGGCCAGACGTTGCTTGAGGGCTAGCAATTCCAGTCAACGATGGAGAGAGAGGTGTCCCGTTCTGGATAAGCTTTCGGATCTTCTCATCCTCCAGACGGTGAGTGGGGACGAGTCGACTGAGATCCTGGATCCTTTCGTTGATGTTATCTCGTCGACGACGTTCAACAAGGTTGTGAGACTCTCGGCGCCGTTTCCTCTTCATTTCCTGAGAGGAAACGGCGTTTGAAGCGACACCAAGCTTCGCGGGCATCGAAGTACCACCCTTCATCATAACCTCACTGATTTGATTCATGCCAGGCTGCATGGGAGAGGAGTACCCAGAGTTGTAAGATGCAGGTATGCTTCCAGCAGGGGTGTTGAGCCACTGCCCATTGGCTGACTTCATGGCTTGACCGCCGAAACCGGGAGACTCCTGCGATCCAATTGTCATTCCATGAAGTGTAGCGGTTTTGGGAGTCATGGGTGACATAGGGCTACGACTATTGGATGTCTTCCGCTGCATCTGCTGGGACATTCTGGCTCTCGCTTTAGCGTTGAGGAAATTCGGGTCGTTGCTATCGGCGTTCATGGCGCCGGCCAATGGAGATTCGTTGTAGGATAATGGGGAATGCAAGGAGGTTCCGAGTGAGTGGCCTTGCATTTGTCGGTACTGGGTGTTGAAACCAGTATTGAATGGACTTTGAATGGGATCTCCATCGGGGGTACTCGAGTACCCGTTCATATGTGACTGGTCGATTTGCAGACCCGAGTTACGATGAGGGAATGCATTCTGAGAGAAGCCACCCATACTTAGTCCTGAAAAGTCCTGGCCTTGACCCGAGATTCCGGACTGGGTAACAGGAGGTGCATTCAGACCATCCAAAAGCTCATCATCATCGAACATAGCGGAGCTATT
Source organism: Fusarium sp. NRRL 25303 (assembly GCA_013396255.1). Classification (NCBI taxonomy): domain Eukaryota; kingdom Fungi; phylum Ascomycota; class Sordariomycetes; order Hypocreales; family Nectriaceae; genus Fusarium; species Fusarium sp. NRRL 25303. The sequence goes on along the minus strand of JAAOAY010000466.1, from coordinate 1,266 downwards.
TGTGAATCCGTTTGTACCGTTTCCAGAGTTCGAGTTGAAGTTGTTGAATGAAGGAGAATAACCACCTGACATAGCAAGATCGTTGGGGTCGATACTTGCACCGCTGTGGCCGTTGCCAAATTGGTTGAAGCTGTGTTGAGCCATTGTGACGGGGGTGATAGAGGTTAGGTTATTGTATCGTGGTTGAAGAGTCGGATGTTGTTGCCCTAGCAAGAGGGGGGATGTGGGCGGAATATTGTGGGCGTTCACCAGTTCGGCTAAGGCTGATGGTACGTTTGAGTTACGAAGATCAAGCTTGAACTGACCTGTTAAGGGCTCGAGTCAGCAAAGTCAGGACAGAGCTGAATGCAAAGCGGGGGAAATGTAAAGTCAAGAAGACCGGCTCGGCGATGGGAAGCGGGCATCCATATATGGGGGTGCCCACCGCCGCGGAGGTTACAGCAAGGAGGGAAGTGGCGGGCGGATGGCCGGGGGTTGAGGTTTGGATTCCTTTGACTCACCAGACAGAGAGTGTTGTAGCTGGATTTGGAATTTGGGGAGTACAGAGTGTACGCTATCTGCAGCCCATCAATGAAGAGCGAGTCTCAGGTAAGTGATGATTCAAGCGCCGCAACGAAGAGTATCCCGGATGGAGTTGAAGCCAGATAGGGTACTGTGGGAAAGATGAATGTCGTGAGTCGGAGGGTCGGAGGGAGACGATCGGGGTTGGAGGGTTGAAATGGTGGGCACTGAGTGTAGGACCTCCAGGCGTCCGTTCACTATGGTAAGGGCCAGGTACCTACAAGGGGTTAAAGCGCTGGGGGCGCTTCCTGGGGCGCAGGTACTCCGCAAGCCAAAAGGGCAGAGAGTGGGCTTGGTCGCTTTGGCTGGAGTACTTTGTAACACACGGGCGAAAAGGTCCAGTCTATCGTCTGGCACGTACCGTGCTAGCCCCAGTCCAGCGTTATTAGCAGTAGTCTGGAGACGCTTTCCTGTGGGATGGTCGGCGCGGGGGACACGGTGGTCGGGGAAGCAGTTGAGGGGTTCTTTGTCTGAGTCTGAGTCGTAAATGAAGCTGCAGACTTGGAAAGGACAAGAATAAACCTAGTTGGGCTAGGCGGTGAAGAGTGTTTATTCAGATTCAGGGTTTGAGTGGCTGTTCTTGGAATGGTGAGATGACCAGTCAGCAATGTAGTTCTGGAATACGGTTGTCTGAGTCGCAGCTAGAGGAAGAAGGATGATGGAGGTCTTGGTTTTGGGCGATGAGAGCGCGAAATGTAATGTGTG
>JAAOAY010000465.1:0-18790 GCA_013396255.1 Fusarium sp. NRRL 25303 | reverse complement strand
AGGTGCAGGCAGAGGTGCAGGACTAGCCACTAGGTACAGACAGGTAGGCCTCTAGCCTATGTCGGCAACGGCTCTTCTCCTTTGAAGACTCCACCCCATCCCGTCCCCGTGCCCCGTCCGTTTCTCTTTTCCATCTTGCATCTCCAGTCCACACTCCTTGTGACCGCTTCTTCCGCTTCTTCTCCCTCGTCTTTTTGTTCATTCTTTTCTTTCCTTCAGTCACTCTCTTGAATTATTCAATCTTCAAGCCAATCTTCGGTTCCCGTCACTCTTTCCGGGTCCGTTCCTTTCTTTAGGCTCTACCAAGCTCAAACAGCTCTTACACCAGGATCGTTCCCACGTCCACAACGTTTTTAAAACGCCCAAAACCGTTCGAGACCGGCACATCCGCCATCACGATACTTTATTCTTACCTCCCTTTTCTGTTCTGCAGATCAAGGAACACACTCTTTATTTGAACTGACTACCGTGTCATTCACTACGCTCCTTTACCAACTCGTCGATTTTGGCACCGCCGTCTTTTCTGTCTGATAATCCAGCTCACTTGAACGCGTCTGCATCAAGTATAATCGACGACAACCGCTTCACAGCATCCGATTTCGACCAGTTTCATTTATTTTATAATTTCAACCTGCATCTAGTGATCGCATCTCGCAATCTACTTTTTAGCAATGGCCACGGAGATTGAACACCCCATGGCCTTGGGCAATGTCCCCGAGGTCACCACACCCAACTCAACATCTTCACCATCTGTCCCGACCCCTGTCTCAGCCTCCATGAAAAAAGAGACACCATCTCCCTCTGCCTCAGCCGCCAACAATGCTTCACGACGACCTCCCCGCAAGAGCACTCTCACCCAACAGCAAAAGAACCAGAAGCGACAGCGTGCTACCCAAGATCAATTAACAACATTGGAGATGGAATTCAACAACAACCCTACACCCACTGCTACTGTCCGTGAGAGAATTGCCGAGGAAATCAACATGACCGAAAGGTCTGTTCAGATTTGGTTCCAGAACAGGTATGTGGGAGAATGAGACTTACAGAATTTCGCTGATAGCAGTAGACGAGCAAAGATTAAGCTGCTGGCCAAGAAGAGTCTGGAGACTGGTGAAGACATTGACTCAATTCCCGAGTCAATGCGAGCCTATCTCGCTATGCAGGCCATGGAATCTGGCAAGGGACTCGGCGGAAGTTATCTCGGCCGTACTGGACTGCTCCCCTTTGGCCATGGTAACATGATGCTCGGTGGCGACCAGGGAGGTCAGGGTAAAGTTTGTGAGTATTTCGACCCATCACGTAAACGGTTTATTAACTGAACAGCAGTGATTCATCATCTTACCTGCCGATCCCTCAGCATCGGAAAGTGGACTCGAGTTGGACAAAACACGATGGATCTCATCATTTTCTACTCACCCGACAAGTGCACCATGACCTACTACATCAACAACGAGCAGGCCGGCTACAAGATCGAGTACCCCTTCTCCTCCATCAAGAACATCTTCCTCGAGAATGGCGAAGGAGACCCAACCAAGCTTGGGGGGATTGTCATTGAGTTGAACAGGCCCCCCAACTTTTTCATGGACTCATCTCCCACCACCAACGGATTCTTCCAGTGTGGTGATTTCACAGAGGATCTTCAGGCTACCCAGTGCTTGGTTCACCACCTCGGTGGAAACCCCAAGGTTCTCAGTGGCCAGCTTGCCAAGCTGGTTTCTCTCGAGTCATTCATGAACCGTCACAACCCTCATCCCTACAACGACCCTCACGTCCTCTCCGTCTCGGCTCCTGTGTCCCCGACCGCCCGACCCTCATCTCAGCCCAGCTTTCAACCTCATGTCGGCATGTACCAGGAGCAGTGGGGTATTCACCAGATGCACTCTGGCATGCGTCCTGGACCTGGCCACAAGCGTCAACGTTCGCGATCAGTTCCTGGACCTGTTGATTTCGCCATGTTCCAGAACCAGCCGATGCCTTCCTTCTACATCCAACCTCCTGGAGAGATGCCTCCTCCTCCTCCCCAGCACAACCCTCACATCTTTGCGCCTATTCCTCAGCCTCCTGGAAACAACATGGCTCCTAATCTGCGCATCGATACACAGGCAGGATTCGGCCTCGACATGCGTCAATACCCCATGTCTGCCACAACTGCTTCTCCTGCCGAGTTTCCTCCCAGCCCAGGCTTCTTCCCGCCTGGACCCGAAATTCCTCAGTCGAGCTACAACACACCTTATAGCAATGGTTTCCTGTCACCAATGGTTAACCCCGACACAGGTGTTCCTACTTCTGTTTCCCCTCTCCCATTCAACAGCCCTGGCGAGCCCTCCATTCTGGAGCAGTCGCCCCCCATGTCAATGATGGGCCGCCCTGGCTCAGCTGATTTGTATCCCATGAACGACGGATCTTGTGCTGTTTCGGAGGATGGAGCGAGCCTGAATGAGATGTACTCTAAGCACACCATCAACCTGCCCATGCACACAACCTCGCCTGGTTTCGTGCAACACCAACAAGCAGATCTCGACATGGATCAGCTTGTGCAGTTTGACGCAGTTGACCCCTCAAGCCTATCCCCCGAGGCAATGCCCCAAGCTCACCAAGGAAACTAAAAGAGTATAGGGCGGGTACAGGTGTTGGTGGTGTTTTGTAGTATGTCAATCATACCAGGGCGTTTGGGCAAATTATACCATTGGGATTTCCTTTTCTTGTTTTCCGCCAGCTTCATATAGGCGACTTTCCTTGTCATCTTCTCAATTCTACCAGACCAGTATTGACACTGATTGTGTCAGTTTGGTCGATTCTCCCCACTACGGCCATGAATGAACTTGCATGACGATACACTTCTTTGACATCGGTCATGTATGTCGGGCACAACACAGCGATCGTATAACTCTTTCCCGCGTTGAAGTACTTTCATTTTAAATCTTTTACCGCGACTTGTTTATTTCTTGGGTGGTCTTGTTCAACACTTTACAACCGACGACCCTGTCATTCGGCTTCATTTCCTTGTGCAGCGTCGCTTGACCACCGCACGCTGTCTTGGACTTAATCTGCATACACATTGTCTTTGTAAAAGCACAGATGGTGGTGTTTAATATTTCGATAGCTTGTTTTCTTTGTATCACGTCGAAAGTTGGGGAGAAGCCCCGGCGGCTTTTGTTAGGTTCATTTTTCTAATGGTGGGCTTTGGGATATTTTCTTTGTCTGTTGTGCTTTGAGGCACATTGGAGTTTATGAGCAGCTGGGTTGCTGTCCTCGGTAGGCGTCAATTGAGACGTGTACTTCAAGGGAAGCCTACAGTTGGACACGAAGGCATGGGTATTTTTATAGGGTGGAATCGCTGAATAAAATGGGGTTATGTTCACTGAGTTTACCTGTGTGATTGACTTTTGTGATTGTGTGACGAAGCTTGAGGCGCTTAGTGACAGGCTGTGTGAGTTGTAATTGCAGGGACGGATGATTCGGAGGTAGGATCGTTGTTAGAGAGAGATGTTACAAGGCGCAGTCTTGGGTGACATGAACGGACTCCGAGGGGACCGTGAGAGGCAGAAGTGCAGAGATCAGCATGGCTGAGTATCTGACAGGTTGGACGAGATGTGCAGATGTGATTCAAAGGGGAGGACTTTTATATAAATAAGCAGAGTATCAGATCGTCTTATAATTACCACCACATTTATGAGCTAGAGCATGTACCATATTAATGAGTTGCCAAGATGGATGGATTAAAGGTTGGTCAATGTCTTATAACCTAAGTCGTGACGCGGCTCACTCGGAAGATGTGGGAGAGTAACAACGGACCGTGTAAGAGATTTGTACCACCAGGGCTGAGCCGCGTATCCTCGAGTACTCAAGCCCTCGAGTCTTCACCCGTTTATCTTCTCCTCATGTTCTTGATACGGCTGCGGATCGAGCTGCGTATATTTCGAGGCGCAGTGAGATATGATTGGACTTGGATTGCACGTGTGATAAGTGTTGGTCAGCCTTTAAAGACAGGAATAGACTAATCTGGGGTCTGCTTTGAATAAGCCACTCAATGTTATTTCCCCAGGTCTGCAATCCCCAGTGTTTTTAGGTGAAACGGATTCAATGCATGAGCTTATTTTGTCGCCAGATTAGATGGCTTGATTTAAGCTACGAGTTAGCGACTTGGCTGGAATTAACGGTGCCAATCAGGCCGAGCTTGTACGACACAGAGTCTGTTACAGTACCCGCGGGCAGCGAGGATTACAAGTGGTGATGAGTACAATGCTGCGCCTCAATACACCTCGTCATGCTTGCAAAGTTAATTCGTGAGGGGAGTATCAAGACACGACGAGGTTCCGAAGATCCGGATGTGATGAATTGTTAGTGAAGGAGAGCAGTAACTATAGTGAGTTAATGGGCGATAACGCTTTTAATGCGGAGATTGAAGGATTACGAATGGCAGGCGTAGCTTACAGAACCATCCTTGGCTTGGAGTAAAGGCCGCTTCGGGCTGTATACGATCCCGTTGCCCAGCCCAGCTCAGCCCAGCTCAGCCCAGCCAGCCCAGCCAGCCTAATAACTCAATTCTGACAAAACATCCACATTCTCCAACTCCTCCGCAAGTCGTCTTATTCTCTCATTTTCTTTCTTCTCTCCTGGATTACACGGAAACCTTTCCTAGGTTATCATCTCGTTTCAATACCGCTCCAATCTAACTGAACCCGGCGCGTCCCCACGACCACTCCACAGCTCCAACGTTTGTTCCAGATGCCGCCGCCGATTCAACGGCCTTAACATGGCTCCTCCATACCCCAGCGATAATAGCGGGCGACGTCCTTCGCAACCGAGAAATGACACCGATGGTGAAATAGCCCGTGATCTCGCTGCTCTCGATGAGCGGTATCCTCGAACTTCGACCAATTTCTCGAGACCACGGAATACAGGTCGCTCTTACACAGACCCCAACAATGATCGCCAGCGAAGATCTTCCGCCGATGATACAAACGTGAGATCTGGATCGAGGTCCAGAACTAGACGACCCGATGATGGTTCTCGTCCGCGAGCGAGCGGCCCTTACGAATTGCGACCGATTCCTTCGAGGACAGAATTGTCGACTGACCAACCTCCCGATTCTGCGGACCGAACCGATAAGGAAACGACTTCGCCAGTTGACAAGACCAGTTTTGGGTTCGGCGGAAACGGCAACAAATCCTCAGTGCGCGCCGATATTAAGAAATATCTCCAAGAAAGACGTCGGCGAAGAATTGGACCTGGCGCAAAACCAACATGGAAAGATCGCACCAAAAAACAGCTTGGAGAGTTCCACCAAAAGGTCATTCTCGAGACGATTCTTCGCCAAAAACCCCTCGAACCTTTACCCGATGGCCGTCATATTCCACTCAATCCATCGCAACGAGGTGCCAATGGTCTTATTGATGAGCGTGCAGGAAAGCCATACTGCAGCAATTTCATCCGATCAAGTCGCTACACTATCTACGATTTCGTCCCGAAACAACTCCTCTTTCAGTTCAGCAAGCTTGGAAACTTTTACTTCCTTGTTGTTGGTACTATTCAGATGATTCCTGGTCTGAGTACTGTCGGAAGATGGACCACTATCGCACCTCTGGGCGTTTTCGTCGCATTTAGTATGGCCAAGGAAGGATGGGATGATTATAGGCGCTATCGACTTGATCGCGTGGAAAATCGAAGTGAGGCTTGGGTTTTGACGGATGGAACTGGGGAAAAAGGCCGTGTTAGACACGCGGAGAAAATGAGGAGGAAAAAGGAAAAGGCGTCTGAGAGTGGTGAAGAGCACATGCTCGATGATCTCGAGTCAGGCACCACAGGTACCGCCAAATTGGGTGGAAAGGGAGATTGGACTTCGGTACAATGGCAGCATGTTCGTGTTGGCGATGTCATTCGATTGCGCCGAGATGACCCTGTTCCTGCGGATATTGTGCTTTTGCATGCTACCGGTCCTAATGGCATTGCGTACATCGACACCATGGCTCTTGATGGTGAGACGAACCTCAAGAGCAAGCAGGCCTGCCCCTTGCTCGCCGAGCGATGCAACACCCTCGAAGGACTTCGTGCAACACAAGCTACTGTCGTTTCTGAAAACCCCAACCTGGACCTTTACAGCTACGATGGCCGAGCAACAGTCGACGGCGAAACTCTACCACTGTCCATGAACAATGTCGTTTACCGTGGATCTACTCTCCGGAATACGGCCGAGGCCCTCGGTATCATCGTGAACACAGGCGAGGAGTGCAAGATCCGAATGAACGCCAACAAGAATGTCCGCGCCAAGAAACCCGCTATGCAATCAGTTATCAACAGGATGATCATGGTCCAAATCTTCATCGTTCTCATGCTCACAATGGGTCTAACTATTGGTTACTACCTGTGGAAAGATCGAACTGAGGATTTCGCTTGGTACATCAGGCGATCTGGTGTCTACAATGGCAGCGTGCCTTTTAAGGAAATCTTCTTTGGGTTCATCATTATGTTCAACACACTGATTCCCTTGTCGCTGTATATCAGTCTTGAAATTATCAAGCTGGGACAGCTATACTTGCTTAATGATGCGGACATGTATGATCCAATATCTGATACGCCCATGGTTGCGAATACAACCACTATCCTCGAGAACCTGGGCCAAGTCAGCTATGTCTTTTCTGACAAGACGGGCACTCTGACAGAGAACATCATGCGCTTTCGCAAAATGTCGGTGGCTGGTGTTGCTTGTCTGCATGATATGGACGTGCAGAGAGACCAGGAAGAGATGCGCCGACGAATCGAAGAGTCGGAACGACCAAAAAAGGGCAAAAGCAAGGCAAGCTTCTCTACGGCAAAGAACGCAGGCCATGTCAAGACTCTCGACGGAAACGATGATACAAGTGGAAGCGGACCTCGACCAGAGCCTATTCGAACCATGTCGACAAGATCTGCAAGCCACTGGCAATCCACTGTCAACACAGCTGAGAACGCCGACATGAAGACAGAAGATCTCCTTGATTACATCCAGAGGAAGCCCAACACTGCTTTCTCACGAAAGGCAAAGCACTTTTTGCTATGTATTGCTCTCTGCCACACTTGTCTTCCTGAAAGGACTGATGATGGCGATATCACATTCCAAGCTGCCTCGCCTGATGAACTTGCTCTTGTTGAAGCTGCCAAAGATCTGGGATACCTGGTCATTGATCGGCCTGCACAAGCTATCAAGTTGGAGGCCCGAGATGCAGATGGTTCTTTGTACACCGAGACGTATCAAGTGCTGGATGTGATTGAGTTCAGCAGTAAAAGGAAGAGAATGTCGATCATCATCCGCATGCCTGATGGACGCATTTGCGTCTTTTGCAAGGGTGCTGACAATGTCATCATGCAGCGCCTGAAGTTGAGTAACCTCGCCGAAGAAACTGCCAAGAATATCGGTCGTCGGGCAAGTCAGCGACGAGCTTCTCGGCAGGATCAGGCTTTGCAACGGATCAACTCTCAAAAGAGTGTCAGTCCATATGGCAGCCCCTATGGAAGCCCTCGCAACAGTTTTGGTTTATCCAGAGCTGAATCGTCTAATCGAGAAGGTCTTAGGTTGAGCTTAGGACGACGTTCCACTGATCTGAAGCGTCTGTCACAGCAGCTTGCCCGATCACCTCGCACTTCAACCGAAATGATGAGCCCTCGACAGAGTCTTGCCCAAATGCCCTCATTCGACGATGCTGAGCGCAAGATTGACGAATCAATGGCCGCGAATGAAGGTGCCGTGTTTGAGAAGTGCTTCCAACACGTCGATGACTTTGCCAGCGAGGGTCTTCGAACTCTTATGTATGCTTACCGCTACATTGACGAGGATTCTTATCGCACTTGGAAAGCGAAGTACAGAGAAGCTGAGACAAGCTTGGTCGATCGTCAGGAACGCATCGAAGCCGCTGGAGAGCTTATTGAGCAGAGGTTCGAGCTTGCCGGAGCGACGGCAATCGAAGACAAGCTTCAGGAGGGAGTCCCAGACACCATTGACAAGCTGCGCCGAGCCAACATCAAAGTCTGGATGCTTACGGGTGATAAGCGAGAGACGGCTATTAATATTGGTCATTCTGCTCGTGTGTGTAAACCTTGGTCAGAGGTTTACGTTCTTGATGCAGCTCTGGGCGAACTGAAAGAGACTATTACTGCGACTCTCAATGATGTTAGCCGTGGCATGGTTCCGCACTCTGTTGTGGTTGTCGATGGACAGACACTCGCCAAGATCGACGACGATGACGAGCTGTCTCTTCTTTTCTACGACCTTGTTGTACGTGTTGACTCTGTCATCTGCTGTCGAGCTTCTCCCTCGCAAAAGTCCAACCTCGTTCGCTCGATTCGAAGATATGTGCCTAAGAGTATGACTCTAGCAATCGGAGATGGTGCGAATGATATCGGTATGATCCAGGCTTCTCATGTTGGCATCGGTATATCTGGTCGCGAGGGTTTACAGGCTGCTCGAATTTCTGACTACTCGATTGCTCAATTCCGATTCCTTCAGAAGCTGCTCTTTGTTCATGGCCGGTGGAACTACATGAGGACTGGCAAGTATGTGCTTGCAACTTTCTGGAAGGAAATCCTGTTCTTCATTGTACAAGCTCATTACCAGCGCTACAACGGATATTCTGGCACGTCACTGTACGAATCATGGAGTTTGACCGTCTTCAACAGTGCCTTTACGTCACTTCCTGTCATTCTTCTCGGTATTTTCGAGAAGGATCTTCGTGCAGAGACGTTGATGAAGGTGCCGGAGTTGTACACTTTTGGACAGAGGAACCTCGGGTTCAGATTCTCGCAGTACTTTGCATGGATGTTCATGGGTGCTGCGGGGAGTTTTGTGATCTGGTACTTTACTTGGTGCGTTTACGATAAGATGTTTTATGATCGGGATAACAGTATCTTTGCGATGGGTATGGTTAGTTTCACTGTTGCTGTCATCTTCATCAACATCAAGCTCTTGTAAGTTCTCCATTGCACGTTGTTGAGCTGTACTGACTCCTGCAGGATCCTTGAAGTGCACACCAAAACTGTTGTGACCTTTGGTGGCTGTCTGATATCTGTTGCTGGTTGGTTCTTGTGGATGCTGGCCTTATCAGGTATCAAACCCAAGAGCTTTGGCCCTTATATTGTCCGGGACACTTTTATTGATAACTTTGGCCGCACACTGCAATGGTGGACGCTCGTGTTGCTTGAGCTTATCGTGCTCATTGTGATCGATCTGGTTGTTCAAGCTGTTCGACGAGTCTACTTCCCCGGAGACCAGGATCTGATGCAACGGATTGAGAAAGATGGCAATGTGGACAAGGTCTTTGGAGATGGCAAAGATGTTGAAGAAGGCGACGGTGAAGCAGAGAGAATTCTCTCAAACCAGCCAACGCCAGGTGTTGACAGAGTACAAGACAGGAAACATCGTGGGAGCCACGATGATTATCAACCGAGGTTCACAGCGACAGCAGAAGAGAGGGAGAACCCAATGGAGCAATGGCGGGGATGAAGGAGTTTCTTATGTTTAGGTATATCCACGGATGATCAAGGTGCCTCTTACGGGAATGGCTGGACTACAGGCGCTGGAGTTGGGATGGGATTGCGAATTGGTTAGTTATTGTGAGCGTTCGTATGACGTATTGTTGCATTGTTATAGTGTATCAGATGAATGAATGAATGAATACTGCAATATCTCACATTACCAAGGCTTGCTACATTTGCTATCTCGATGTTGTACAGGGCTCCCCGCTTCGGTAAATGTCTCCCCGATTCCCCGGACTTATCAATTGGTCCTTGTTACATGAGACACGCTACGGTGAGCTTCCGTCATCATCAATCCATTCCGAGTCTTCCATTCCGGTCGCTAGAATTAAGGTCATCGGTGTGATTACCGAAGCACGTGGAGAAAGATCAACAGTGACCTCGGCGCAAGGTAAGATATCTACCGTGCCTCTTTAATACTACGTCCCCCAAATCACAGAGAATGTGAGAACTCACCGTCATTCAGTCTCTGTTTTTAATTTATTCGCCATAAAAAAAATATCGAAATGGGCGCTGCTTGTCCTCCGGCGACACAACCGCCGCCGCTCAAACCTGTTCCTTGCGCTTCTTCGCTACACCCGGCATTTTTCACAGACAGGTTCCGAAGAGCGCCGACTTCTTTGGCTACGGGATCGGTTGCTAGTCCTGTGACGCTGGGATATGTTTATCAGGAAAGTGAGAGGAGGAAACCGAAGCTATGAGACTCTAAATGGAAGATCGGAGACAAAACCGACGATTTATTTGCACAATCGGGTGAAGATAACCCAGCGATCAAGGATGAGACGCCAAGTGTTTGGAGCGGTGGATTATGACACTTTTACACGATTACGACAACGTTGAGAAATGGATTGATATTGGGGTATCAATTTGATTGAAAAGAGGACTTTGTTGCATAATTATACCCTTTTGCCCGGGTTGTCCGTCCCATCTGTTCGCCTAGGAAATACACAGTTTCAACAAGAAGGAAATATTAAAAGGAATGGCTCCGCGCTCACAAACCCTACCTTAACCAGACCCATTCTTGATAGCAATCACAATAGCCATGATGATGAGGAAAACTACGAGTGCCAGGAGTGCCATGAGCTTGACGTTCTTCCACCACATCTTGCGCTTGAGGCCACGACTGCGCACGCGGAACTCTCGTGCGCTACCGCCAAGACGGTCCGTCTTATCAACCAGCAAGTCCAGTCTTTCTCCGCGCTCAAGAAGACTCTCAATGTTCTTGGTCATAATCCCCCTAACATCGTCGATCTCGCGCTTGGCGTTTCCGATGGCATCGTCGCGACCTCCACTTGTAGTACCGTACTCGATCATAAGAGACTTGAGTTCCGAGTTGAACGATGCTGCGCCGTAGTTGGGCATGTCGGAGAAGTCAGTGCTCTCGGGAAATTGCTGCAGGAAGCGCTTGCGGATTTCGAAGAGATAGCCGAATGGCACGCAACGGCCAAGGGATGAGTCGGCGATGACGAGGAATGTTAGACCGCCTGCGGAAGGGTAATCGCGATGTTCAGATGGAGATTCGGAGACATAGTGGATTTGGTGTTGGCCGTGGGTGTAGGTGAGCTTTTGAGGGTTTGTATGCTCGATCTTGGGGAGGATGAGGGAGGCGAGGGATGAGGTTTGGGAGGAGGCCGATGTTGTGCATTCTGAGAGGATCGTAGTATTATGCGCGATACAGGAACTGTAGATTGTTAGCTGTGTTTGTCAATATTGATGATGATTGACGCACTAGAGTAGGGGAGTCGCAGGAGTCGATGACGACGCCATGATGGGCGAGTCTGCGTCCGAGTGTCGATGAAGTGATTGAGTGGTGTTGAAGATGAAGGCGATTCAAGATGAACCAACGAGACGAGGCTGAAGAAAGAAATAGAAGCAAGGTAACCAAGATAATTAACCCAAGTCAAGCCAAGTTAGAGTCAAGTAACAAGTCTACAATGACGACTCTGGTCGCGGCGTCGCAGCGTCATTCCCCACTCTCATGCGAACCCACGGAGGCCGGTGGAACGAATCTCCGTCTAATGGGAATTTTTTGAGACGGGTTTTCATATGATGGCAAGACTCAGTCGCATTCGCCCTCGTGCAAAGACACGGTCATTTCACGATTGTTTTTTTTTCTTTTTCGAGGGGAGCATGTTTGGCTCACTCTTTGTGTTTAAGTTATGAGTTTTTCACTCCGGGCTGGAGCTTTACGAGCTCCTATTGCTCCGGTGACGAGAAGGACAATATCAACTTCACCAAGACTTTCAAGAGCGCCTTTGGGTGTTAAGAGGAAACATGGATTGAACAAAGTGGAAGCCAGAAAGGTTGGAGAGAAAAAGTCCGATTTTTCTCTAAAGCCAGTATGTTCTTATTTCTTATTTTGGAGATGATATTTACCAATCTTAGGTGACCAAAACTGATGAGAAGAATGATATGAAGAGAATGAGATTCGGCATGGACAAAAAGTCAAGTGGTCGACATGGAATGTTCAGATCAACCGTTTTGATGAAGTTTCAAGATGTCATGAAAAATGCTAGCAAATCAGCCGTATCTGCTGCGGGTGTAGGAGAGGATGAGCTCCATCAGCAAGCTTCGATGTTTATGAAGGTGCTGGACTCAGCATTCGACATGGCCGAGCAGAACATCACCGATCGAGTCAAGAACCCCTTATTCTGGAATCTTCGCGACGCTTTCATCTTGAAGGATATCAAGGGTCTCACAAACGAGATCCAGTACTCCTTTCAGTCATTCCTCATTCGACAGCGCTTCTCAAAGGGCCTGGAGGAGAGCCACAAGCGCCTTTTGGACTTTCGGTTTCCTTATGAGTGGTTCCCTGCGACGAGAGCCATGCAGCGCACGATCCATGTTCACGTTGGACCGACGAATTCCGGAAAGACGTATAGAGCCTTGAAAGCGTTGGAGAATTCGAAGCGAGGAGTTTACGCGGGGCCTTTGCGTTTGCTAGCAAACGAGGTTTACCAGAGACTCAAGGCTAAGGGATTGCCGTGTGCGCTGTTGACGGGAGAGGAAGTTCGTTTGCCGGAAGATACGGATACGTACTTCACGAGCTGTACGGTCGAAATGGTTCCCTTCAATGAGCGGTATGATGTTGCTGTCATCGATGAGATTCAGATGCTGGCTGATCCGGATCGTGGCAGCGCTTGGACATCTGCGCTGTTGGGTGTTCAAGCGAAGGAGGTTCATCTCTGTGGTGAGGATCGAACTGTGAGTCTGATCCAGAGTATTTGCGCAGGTATTGGCGATAAGTGTATCGTGCATCGATATGATCGTCTAAGTCCTCTGGAAACCATGGATGAGGCACTAGACGGTGATTACAGTCGTCTCGAAAAGGGAGATGCGGTTGTCGCATTCAGTCGTCTAAACTTGCACGCCTTGAAACGAACGATCGAGAAGAAGACTGGGCGACGATGTGCGATTATTTACGGATCTTTACCGCCTGAAGTGCGCGTTCAGCAAGCAGCGCTCTTCAATGACCCCGACAACGATTACGACTTTATTGTTGCCAGTGATGCTATCGGTATGGGTTTGAACCTGGAGATTCGACGAGTTATTCTTGAAGCAGTCGCCAAATTTGACGGAAGTCATAACAGAATGCTCACGTACCCTGAGCTGAAGCAGATTGGTGGTCGAGCTGGACGATATCGAACTGTTCGCAACGCCGCTGAAGCAGGGACAAATGCCGACGTTGCTAGTGGGGAGGAGAAAAAGGTTGGCTATGTCACAACAATGGATAGCCAAGATCTCAGGTCGGTCCATCGAGCCTTTGACGCCAATGTCGATGATATCGAGGCTGCGTACATTTCACCACCGGCTGCCGCTATCGAGCGCTTCTCAACATACTTTCCCAAGGGAACACCTCTGTCGTTCATCCTCATGCGCATTCGAGAGCTAGCGTCTGTGAGCAAGCAGTACAGAATCCACATCTCTCCAGATAAGCTAGAGATTGCCGATCACGTCCAGGACATCCCTCTGACGATCTATGATCGACTTTTGTTCACCAACTTGCCCGTGAACACACGAGCTCAGAACGCGATATCTGTTCTTCGAGCCCTCGCCAGGATCGTCGCTAACAGCGAAGACGGCACACTTCTCAAGATTAAAGAAATTCCCCTGGAGAACCTCGATATCGACTTCAAGACGTTCAAGGGCACGTCGATGGAGTATCTTCACAGACTTGAATCACTACACGCTGCTATCAACCAGTATATCTGGCTGTCCTATCGTTTCAGCGGCATGTTCCGCGATCAGAAGCTAGCATTCCACGTCCGGTCCCTCGTTGAAGAAAAATTGATCGATACACTGGAGAGGCTTGACTTTACAGAAACTGACCTCAAGGGCTTCCGATCGAGGAATAGAAAGGAAGCACGCAAGACAACAACATCGCGCGAGGAATTGGGAGAGACAGATCTTAAGAATCTGGAGCAAGAGTCGGACGATACACCGATTGGAGATGAGCTGGACTGGAAGGCAGCTGCTCCGACGTCAGGATGATTGTATAGTACATGACATGGCATATAAACGGCGTTGGATTGGGACTGTATAGAGATGGATTGGATGTACTTTATTACTAGAACAATGTATCACCACATTTGTACAATAGATGATGCGTCATGAAATACCATGGTAAATTCCCGCACGTGCCTATGTTTCAGACGAGTGTGCAACATGTTTGTCTGATGCTTCTGAGACATGCAGTGTGTGTAGGCACCTTAGAGTTTAGGTAGCTAGGTAGTCTTTATTCGCCAATTTGAAATGGTAGCCTGCAATTTCAGGCAGCAGCCTATGAATCGCCTTTTTCCTCCACTCGTAATAGACTTTTTCGTTTGTCCAATGAGCCAGATCATCTCCTTTAATTGTTGGTTGTTATTGTTTGTCCAAGCTGTAGCCAATCGAACCTCTCTCCTGGATCTCGAAATTCAGGGACCGTAGGGCTCCCGGGCTGCTCCACTTGTCGTCATTCAAGGCACTGACCCCTGTCAGCAGCCTATTTAGAGTGGGCATCTCAGCTGAGCGAGGCTCTCCACTTTCTTTCACGCTGACAACTCTAGCTCCAAGCTTCCACTTCAACTCCTCATTGCTTTGTAGACAGTCTCTCGTACAGCCGAACCGTCTCTACAGTTATACCGCGCTTCAAGACAATCGCAATGGAGTCGCACAGCGGTCTTCACCCCTCCTTCGCCAACAACGCCGTGCCATCTGCACCGTACGTCCGTCGAGCACCCAGTCCGCCATTCATTCACATCCCACCGACAGGACAATGCGGAGTCTCTGCTGCGCCCATCCTCCTCCCATCGTACGAACAAGTCGATCCGAGTCAGTTGACGGCCCACGATGTCAAGATCATCACGCAGAACATGCAGCAGATCGCTACAGATCGCGCGGCAGATTGGTCCTACGAGCAGCGACGTGACGCCCAGAAGCTCGTGGACTTTTTGTACCTTGGTCCTAACAGCATCGCCAAGGATATCAAGTGGCTGCAGGAGGAGGGCATCACTATGATTGCTGTAGCGAGGGATGCGCGCATGGCGGGGGTGAAGCTCATGAGTGTTGAGAAGGCTGCGAAAACGCTCGACATTGAGGTCCGATACATCGATCTGGAAGGCAACGATAAGCTGATCAGTTCGTTCCCCAACATTATCCGGCTGATCAACGACCATCTTCTATCCGTGTATCACAGCCAAGCCAAGGGTCGTAACAAGAACGGCGAACTGCTCGTTGATCCAAGCTCATTCCGCCGCGGCAAAGTCCTCCTCACGTGCGAGACGGGCAACGACAGATCAGCCGCCATCGCCGCAGCCTACATCATGGCAGTCTTTGGAAAGGACATGATCACCGCGGTTCAATTCATCAGCATCCAACGGTTCTGCTGCGCTTTCGACGAGGACACCAAGCGGAAGCTGCAGTGCTGGGAGGATATTCTACGGGCGCGCTCGCAGGTCGCTATGGAGCAGTCTGGTCCTCCCAACGCCGCACATACGAAGCGACATATTGATGATGTGATGGACACGAGTGAGGATCCTAATGACAAGGGGGAGTTTGCGCTGGATCAGGATCGATTCAATGGACGTGGATCGTTTGCGCCGTTTGTGGATATGTAGAGATGAGGGTGGATTAACTCAAGGTCGAGTAGAGGCGTGGCGTTTTGGTCTGTTTTAGATACCCTGTATATATATTGGCAGTGTCGGATTTTCATATCTGATGCATCTTAGCAATGGGATTGTTTGTTTTGTATCCTGTTTCTCGATGGTCTCAAAGATGCCGGGGGTCCTCGGTTGTGTTGCTTATAGAGCTAGAATTTAATCTCATAATATTGTCTAAATGTGCGTTGTTCGACTTGGAATGGGTTACTGAAGAATGAAATGTACACTTGGGCTTGGCGCTATAACCGCAGTTTTTGCAGCATCATTTGTGAGAAAATGAATGAATATAAACTGTTTGAGTGCTAAAGCTTGGTGAAGCCATGATCATGAGTGAATTGCGTATATGTACTCTTTCATCAACCTCAAAGCCGACAGTGTCTAGGGGTTGACTTTATGTGCCTTACTCAGACTATTTGTTATAGTAAATAAAGCAGCTATCACTTCTTTCATAAAAGATGAAAGAAACTGTTATCTCGAGTCGCTCACTGAAATATTATGAGCTGCTCACTCACACTGTTAAAATGTGACTGGCAGCTGTAGGCACCTGGCAGTGAGTGACAGACAATTCGACCTTGATGAGACGACCAATTCTTGAATCATCGGAGTTCATAAACAAGCAGGCGTGGATTATAGATTGTCACATGATTGTTAATTGTCTGTCTCGGTTGTTTTTTGGTCCCTGATTGTCCACATCTTCGCGTGCTTCATTCACACACTTCAGCTCAACTCTATCTCATCCTCTTCTCACTCATTCTTGATACACACTTTGCTCTCATCGCTCACATAAAATGCTACACATATGATACTTGGATTTTCAGACTTTTTCATCTTCACTTTGTTACTAACTTGCTTTCGACCTGGCAACCTCACGACGCGTCCTCAATACTCAACCTCGACACCACCATCATGGAGCATCTCAACAACACCACACTTCAGCCCCAAGAAAGACAATAGGATGATCTCTCTTGGGGCGTGAAGTGGGTTATACTCCGTGTCTTCAGCAACAATAACCGCTTCGCAAAAGTCACCAGTCTCATCTTGCATCTCAGCAACCAACAGGTCAAGGACTTTATGGAGACTTACCTCCGCGAATATTACAAGTGGCGGGTCTGGCAAGAGAGTATTGAGAAGATACCTAACGCTGAACTGCTTGAATATGCTCTTGAGAAGAGACAGACTGTCGCAGAGCTTCTACGTGAACATCGTCCTCTTCTCTGCACTGACAATGTTCCAGACCAAGACAAACAAAAAGGCGTCGAGTTTCTGCAGGGATTGAAGATCTCTGGTGCAGTTGAAGAGTTTTTGGAGTATACAGAGAATGGCCTGCTTGACTTTCTTCGACTAGATATAGAGTGGGAGATCCTCCAGGATGCTATCGACAAACAACAGATGCTGGGTTCGTTGGAACTTGGGTGGCTTGACCCTGAGAAAGTCGAACTACTCATGGCTCAGTTTTCCACTCCTGAACTAACTACGGGCCCATTCAGGTATCCTGAGCTGGGAGATCCATTCTTGGGTACTCTTAAGAGAAGACTTGCACCTCCACCAGCTGATGCCCCAGACGAAGACGTTAGAATGAAAGATGACGGCTACGATTCGGATGCGACACACGATGCAACTGAAGATAAGAACGAGAACGACAAGCCACGCGATAAAGGAAAACAGCCTGCAGGCCATGAGAAGCAAGATGTGCAAGCTGCCAAAGATGCTCAACTCCGCCCTCTGACGTCCCTCATCCCAGGACCACTCGGCGAAGTGCCTCTTCCATATCAGCGAAACATCTTACAAATGGTCTCTCAGAGATATTGCCACGAAGCTTACACCCATTTGCAAGGAAGAACAGTGTCTACTCTTGTTGAGGAAGAAAGAACACCGCATCCGCCAGCCTCGGCGTATTGTCCTACAGGGTTTCACTACCTAGCAAAGCAAAAGCAGGTCCGTGGGCTTATTGGGCCTGAAGGTGGAAGGAGGCCTATGCATCGAGGTGATGTTGAGCACGGAGAGGGGTCTGAGAGACAGGAGACGAGAGGGAATGCTTCATCGTCGGCTGGAAGGGTGCCTGGTGCGCCTGGTGCGCCTCGGCTTTCTCGACGGGGCTTGGAGGCTCAGACAGTTTTGACATCTCATTTTGAGGATGCGTTTCTGAATGACCCAAGATACGACTACATCATGAATCAGCGCCAGAAGCCGGTGTGTCTGGAAGAGGTCCCAGAGCATGACACGGAACAAGAAGAACAGCATCCAGCCTTCACTCCCGCCCCTGACGAAGAACCTTTATCATTCATCCAAGCAAGTAGTTCAGCACTCCAACCCAATCAATACTCTGCACCCACCATCCTAGGCCGAACAGCCCCTATCAACGACTCCACGCCATCTCAGCAACTTCGGAAGATGCTCGATGCCAACTGGTCCGGCGTTCTCAAAAAGAAGGGAAGAAAATCAAAAGCAAACTCAGTTACACGACAGAACAGGGCATCCCAAGACATCGAGAGCGAGATAGAAGCTGATCCCATGACCATGCCGATTGATGTCCCCGAGCCAGAGAATGATGGCGATTACAACCCAAAGAAGAGAACGCCCAAGAAGGCTGGACGAGGGAGACCGAGAAAGGCTAGTCTCAAGAAGAGGGAGAGTGAGGGGAGGATCTAGTGGGTGTTGAGGTTGGCAGTGAGGAAATGTTGCTTAGAGTGGAGGCGATGGTTCACAGCTGGTTAGATACGCGGGAGTTGGATGATGTACTTTGGGACGCTAGTGATTTGGCCCCTAGTTTGCTTTGACTCAGGGGGGCCGTCACTTGGTGATTACATAGCTCTGTTCAAAAATGAGATGATCATCTATATATGTTGTAACAAAACTCCAGACCCAGACGGTATACAGGTCTAAACTCATCAAAAACTCCCCTAAGAATGCAAAACAGCCCCCTAAACTTGGCTTAACTTTTATAACCCCTTCTAAATTTAGGGTCCTCATCCTAAACTTTTCAAATCTCCTCTAATGGGAGTTCCCAAAACTCAGCTGGTAAATCCGGCTGCTGCAGCAACCAAGGTTGCGGATAGGCGACCGAATGATACTACCCCAGTCCGTTGTACATCCCCAGACCTATAGAGAAATTGGGGGCCTGGGGAGGGAAAGGGATCCGGGGA
>JAAOAY010000464.1:0-38091 GCA_013396255.1 Fusarium sp. NRRL 25303 | reverse complement strand
ATTATATATTTTGAAAATAATAGAGACTTCGGTGAGACTAGTGGGGGCCGGTCAATTCTTGTGGAAGCCGCTAGCTTCCTTATTCTTTGGCCTGCCTAAGGCATAACGTGGTGAGTTCAGTCTTTCCTTCCGTTTCACGCTCGAGATCAAGTTCAAGACCGAGCACTCCGTCAATTTGAAACCATCAACAGACTTCTTCTTCTTCTTCTTCTTCTTACAGACATTTCTTACAATCGCAGCAATGGCGCCACGCCCGCATGACCCAAATCTGTCAGAGGACATCCAGCCTCTGATCAAAGTGGATGACGAAGTCCTTACCGGGAGGATGGACGAGATAGTGACTACGGTCTCTGAGCTGGAAGAAAGAACTGTGCTGATCTACGTCAGGTTAAACGCGACCGCAATGCAAGTTATGCATAGACAGGCTGTCGCGAAAAAGGATATGCTAACTGCCCGTTAACAGTAATTTGAATAAAAAGATGCGTGCCAAAGGAATCAGTTCCCACCAAGTCGCCACCATCTGGGGCGCAGATCCCGAATGTCATCGCATCGTCCACGATTTCAACACCGGCAACATCGACGTCCTCATCACGACCTACGCAACGCTCAGAATCCCGGGTCCCGAGTACCGCGGCGAGTGCCACCGAGGCTTCTTGCTCGAGACTCCAAATGAGGTTTAGGAACAAGTTCAGGCAAGGAGTGTTTTAATCCCGCGCGACCAGTCAGCGATGGCCTAGTGGACGACCTAGCATGTTGCGAATTCGCTCGACACGTTGTGCGATCTACACATGGTGAAAAGGGAGGTGGATGCAATGGTAGCTGATATCAATTTGTATCCCGGATTACGGGGTCATATGCGAACTATTCTCTGCCACCATGTGGTTGCGCTCCGGATGAGTCAAGATGTAAGCCGCTATCCGAGGGAACGTGTCCATTGGAGCAACATGGAGACTGAAGAGATCAAGCGCGAAGGTGAGTTTCAGCGTCCATCCGGTGTGAAGCTTCGTCTAATGATTATAGGCCAGTTCTACTATCGCGTCGGCTTGTTTCTGAAAGAAAACCTCGCCTATGCCGACAAGTTTAAAGATCAAAGGACCATGGCCAAGATCGCCAAGAGCTAGAAGCCTGGAGTTTTCGTGACTATGGAGCACGTTAACCTTCGGCTTCCGGCGATTCAGAATGGCGTCGTCTTGTACAACTACGTCCTAGACCAATTCAAGTACCAGTTGTGAGTTGTTCATGAAGGGCTGAAGAGTGGGCGCCTCACTCTTAGAAAGTATAGAGATCACTGGTGGAGACGGATACAGCTGTTTTCCGCAAAGACTGGATATTGACATCCCCACGTTCACCCGCGATTGAATGCCCAGAACTTGTGCATATTGATCATGAGACCAAGTATGACCTGAAGGTATTACACGGGTGTTTGATGACTTGATTCAAGCCCAGGCCTGCATCGACTACTGTCCTTCCACCCAGCAAATGTACCTCCATCACCAACGTCTCAATCTTCGCGCCACCCTATCAAGCTACGCTCGACCCATTCCGATCCGCGACCGACTTTCCACAAAACCGAAGCTGGAATTCATCTATCTTGAACTTTTGCGCATGCCATTGAGACTGCAACCCAAACTCATACCAATCATAATTAACCTCGTCCCCAAAATTCCCAGCGCACTCCGACCCATTTCCCCCAGGAAGACCCCACTCCTTAGCCATTTTCCTCTGGCCTACGGGTTCAGTCGAATTCCGGAAGCCGTAGTTGCAGAGGCTGAAGTAGAAGTTGTTGCAGATCGAGAAGTGGCAGTGTCCAGCTTTGACGAACATGGGACCCGGGCCGTAGTTCACGCTGAAGTCGTCGACGGCGTTCCGGAGATCTTGGTTCGTTGCGCCGCTGCTCTTTAGGCAGGTCCAGCCTTTTTCTTTGTCCCTGCTTGAGAATGAGAGGAGACCTGTTATTAGGCCGGGAGGGCAGCTCCTGTTCAGTTTATTCTTAGCGCTGCCTTGATGCTTGGTTTGGAGCTTGTGTTTTACCATCTCGAGTTTGGCTTGTAGAGAAGTTGTTGGTATTGAGATGAGGGGCTTTGGGTGAATGTGAAGGAAAGATAAATGGGAGAGGTCAAGGCGATTAAATACTTTTTCACCTTAGGGTTAAGACATGGCCATTTACTAACCTTTGTGACCCAATGATGAAACTTTCAGTACGGCTTGCTTCAGAGTTCTCACTTTTGGTGAATAAGCCTTGAGGCTGAAGCGTGTCACGGTGACCCTCAAGCGAAAGGCTATCATCCGGATTGTGACGTCAAACAGTGGCTTTCTCCTTGACATGTCTATGATGAGTGTCACACTGCCCAGAAGTTTAATGCCTTTGTAAGCATTGTTCACGAACCTTGAGCTGTCTGGTGAGGTGAAGCTCTCCACATTCATTCTTTCGAGTGGATAAGAGCGTATCGGCGGGAGAATGACCAACAATTTGAGCTAACGGTTGGCTTGACCTTTGAACCAACCGGGAGAAATCTCACGTAATTCCTCAAGACTTCGAATTTGATGTCTGAATACTAGTTCTTTGGCAATACCCTTTTCCACTAAATGCACCGCGGTCCAGCCAAACGACTCCGCGCCCTGACAATTGCGATAAGAATCGTCTGTTCCAATATAGCTTAGTGTCATGAAGTGTTCAAAGGCACCTGGCACCCACCAATCAGGTAGCAATCGCTACATCGTTTGACACCTGCTACTCTCATAGCTGTTTCAAACATGGCAGACTGTGGTTTGCACACCAAAGGCTCTTTGGAGTAGTCACAGTATATTGCGCCCTCGAACAGATCTTCAACGCCCAAAAGGCGGGCCACTCTCTTGACATGCGTGATGTAGACATGACTGAGCAGTGAAAGCCTAAAATTCTCCTTGTCAGTCTCTTCCAGTAACTGGCGAAGTTCCGGGTTGGGCCTGATGAGGGAATCAAATGGAAGGGCATCGTCGACCATGCTGTTGAACTCTAGCGGATCAACCTGATAATTGGAGACCAGACCCTCCACGATCAAACCGTATCTTCTGAAGTATTCGTTTCGAAGTAGAATTGTCTCCTCCTTGCGGAAGCCGAGAAGGTTCTGGAAGTAGGCGTTGATGAGGCGGGAGGAAACGTCCTTGACACCAATACCTATCATGGCTACTGTTAGTGCATGGTGGCTTCAAACAGCCTCAAACAACAAGACCTTGCATGCGACTCACTTCCTAGATAAAGACAGTCGTCTACGTCGCTAAATTTTATGTGAATAAGACCGAACAGAGGAAGTTATAATTAAATGAAAGGATATACAAGAACAGAACTGGCTTGTGAGATACTGCACTGGTATATTTCTCCATCTTTCCTTTAGGGCCGAATTTCACAAAATAACGCTGTACTCAATTGCTGGAAGCTTGAGATTAAATGTGATCCGGAATTAGGTCCCCTTTAGGTTCCCAGCTCTCGGCGATCCGAGCTATGGTGCTATTCTTGAACTTGCTGATATCTATAAGGGTCCTCCTTGAGAAACTTGGCGATGGCGTAGCTATCAAGGTTAGTTAGAGTACCAAGGTCTCGCTGCTGATTTTAGCTCTCAGCCACAAGTCTCAACTGTAAATAACACATCCAGCTCACAACTTAGACATTATTGGTAGATTGGGTCCACAAGGGATCGAAGAGATTTCGCAAATCGTGGGAAATAAGCTGATTTCGGGATGTAACCAAGCTTCCTTTAGGCCCATACCTTAGACTTTGCACAAAGTCTAGGGTCTTGGCGATGGGCTGACGGAAGGATTGATATTACGTGTTGTTATAGGCGCCGAAGCATATGGCTATTACAAGCTCAGATTCGCGGGAGTAGAAATCACTGTCAACAATTCCGTATGGGAAATGGAGCCAGAACAAAACACTAAGGACAAAGGGTTCAAGGTATTATTGTATATGGAGATACAACTAGCAATGGAAAGATTTAATGGGCAACACCAAAAGTATCAGCGTGTATGTCCGTCACGTAACCGTCATCATCCATGACCGGGGATGGCATATAGCGTCCGCCATTTGGAGTTCTACTATCCGCACCCTCTCGAATATCTGTACAGCCTCGCGAGTCTGTACGAGAATCATTTCGTTTCCACTGAGGGAACTTCTCTTGTAAAACACTTAGTATGCTGTCCTGCATGTGCTCGAATATATCCTCCATCAGCTCCTCACGATGCCCAATGCTTGCTTCATCATTAGAATCAACAATATCGGGGAGCCGCCATCGAGGGTAAAGGTTCATGTGGGACGACTGTACTTGAAAGTCATTGTCGCCGTCCTGAAAATAGTAATGGCAGAGCCTACAGGGAGGCTTGCTAGTAGCGATAAACATAACATCGTTCCAGAAGTCGCAAGGTCGTGTTTTCCCAGCTGTGATAAGATGACTGTGCAAATTCGCTTCGCAGTGAACCAGACTCTTTGATGGAAATTTAAGCTCCTGCTTCTGGATTTGTTCATCCAGGCCGTACGTGCGAAGCTCCGCGATGTCGTCCTCGTAATATGATAGATCTTGATCTGGAAAAGCAGCCTTAATGATGTCCGTTGGGGAAGCGTTCAGTCCGTGGATTCGAGTGAACTTCCGAGGACGCGATGATGGAATATAATTGACCGTGAAGTTTTTGAATAACGAGGGCCACTTTATGGAAGCATCGATTATGGCCTCGGAAGCTTGACGAAATGAATGAAGACGACCCAGATGATGGCGCAGCTGACTCCATTGATATGAAATTTCTGGCTCGGTAGTGCCAATGTACTTGTGCAAGACTTTATCTATCCCAGTAATTTGGCTGTTATTTATGGCTTTGATGAGATCTTCGCAGTCACGGAAAACTATTTCCAAATCTCGTTTAGTCCCTAGTGTTTTTGCTAATGTGGGAGATGAAGGCTGGCCTCTTACATTTGTTTTTGGAATTAGTAGAAGAAGTCATGTCGCGAGGAAACAAGGACTTTTCTTTGATGGCTTGCAACTGAGCCATATCGCTGGACGCTATCATTGTCAGATGAGAGAACTGTTTGTGTTCGTTTATAAGCTTACTGCTAGGCTCCTGTGATCTCTCGCAGTTATCGATGCAAGACTGCAAAGCAGTGCCCAGTCCGTTTAGGTATGCATCAAATCTGAGAAAGTTGAACTCAAGAATACGATCCAAGACTTGCTTCTGCAGTGCCTTAGGAGCCAATTCATCAGGGTTGCTTCCCACGTACTCGAGGAGGTCAGAGAGAAACGACTTGGCTCTTTCGAGTTCAGGTGCCTTCTTCCAGTTTGAAGCAAAAACGTAGTCTGGTCCACGCAGCCCCTTCGCAACGATAAGCGCTGTGGCAGAATCGCCACCCTTCTCATTATCGAGAATTTGTGCGACTTTACAAATGGCCTTCTGAAAATCGGTCAAGAGGGCGTAGCTGCGACTCTTTCCGGAGGAGTATCTGATATCGCTCCTATGCTTGCAAGTCTCGTTGACAGCTTGAAGCAAAATACAAAGACACTGGTACTGTCTCTGCTGCTTGCTGTTGAGAGCCTCGGATGCTTGGTTGTTGGAAGAGCTCATTTTGTTGTTATGAAACAATTCACAAAGGGATGATAGATTTGATATAAAGAGTAAAGTAAAGTTACTGATAGTGCTGTGTTCACTTGGTACTGAGTATTCTAAGTTTGCGTGGTCGGCCCCCCTTAATATAGTAAATCCCAGTTGGAGACATCTCTTTGTGGACCTCTGGTAGATTTCTTGCGTTCCAACTCTGATCCAGCAGATTTCTACATAAGTCCTTCTCTGTTGCCTCTATCCCTAAGGCCCTTGCTTATCTTTTGCTAAGTGCTTTAGAGAACGTCAGAGGCTGAAATGCAGATGTGTAGAAATGTCTTAGCTGGTCAGGAATTATCTTATCTCTCAAGCCGCTTGCAATAACTGTGCCGTGTTGTGTCATCTTCGACGAATCAAGTGCAGCCGTGATGGTTCCGATGCAATGCAAATGCAGGCTGATGAGCAGCCTGTAAATTGTTAAGTGTATACGAATGCAAGGTGATCTGTAGCTTTTAAGCTGAAATCATTTGCTGGTTTTCCGTCTTGTTTTCAAAGCCCTTGCACAACGCTGGCCGGTGAGCTTCAAGGTAGAAGCTGATGGAGTGCATAGTAAGCCAGACAAATCATAAGCAAGTAGAGTATGCAGCTCTTCACCAACTGCGGTTAGTTGACTTCGAAAGGGGTTTGGGGGCCACAGATAGTTGTTGGTCCGGTAAACCACATAAACATCAATGATAAGTCACATTTCCCACCAATGACGATGTTCCACGTGCAGAAGTCATGAGAGATGAATCACTCAAGTTGAAATAGTCGGCCATCTGCGTTAGCTGGCCGCCCGCATTAGCTGGCCGCCCGCATTAGCTGGCCGCCCGCATTAGCTGACCGTCTGCATTAGCCGGCCGTCTGCATTAGTCGGCCGTCTGCATTAGCTGGCCATCAACATACCTATGACGCACCAGCCAATCAACCTTGGCACAATGGTTTTTGTTCGCCAAGACCCTCGACATCTCCAAAGTCTGTCCTCGTTGAAGCTTGGATAGTACTCGGAGACTTTTTATAACAGTCGCAAACTCGCGTTTTTGGTACGACGTTTGCTTTGGTGAATCCAGACATCGATTTACAGTTTTATCAGGTTGTTCTACAGCATAATCCTACAACAGTTAATTCGTTTTACCATGTCATCTGGGGAACAATTTGTAATGTCATCTCCTCCCATTGTGTATCCCACCATCTCCATGGCGGAAGTGAATGAGGACTCGGAAAATACCTACTTAGCCCCTTTCAACTTCGACGGCGGCGACGGCGACATTGAATTGACTCATGGAGAAACAGAGACTCTTCATCACATCGGAAACATCATTGGTCGCGGCTACCTCGCTACTGGCTTTATGCCGGCACTCTCTGAGACTAGCTACAGCGCGGAGGCACCTGTTGAAGAGCAGTCTGTTGTCTCACATAGCGTATCTGGAGGATATATTTCGGCTCATTAGAGACCCAATATACCGCCTGACCCTTCCTACGAGACTCAACACTCTCTGCCTTTTCCGTTCGACTTTGGCCAATGCAATAACATGGCTTCATATCATGAGATGTCCACCCCGCACCAACTTGATATGGAAACCCCAAATTCATTTACGCAATACTCAACGTCCCAGCCTCCGTCTATTGCAACAACAGAGGCTGTCAGAGCTCGTATGGGACTTGTTTCCCTGGATCATATGTACAGTTCTTCAGGACAAATGCACGATACAGAGTATGTGTACAGGTAGCGAAAGTGACAAATTAGAGTTTCTGATTTACTCTCCCAGGTCCCGTCAATATACCCCTACAGCTTTCAGGTCTTGTCACTTTTGTGGCCAAATATTCCAGGAAAGAGAGCTGGCGAGGCATTTGGAAACGCACCAGCCGAAAGAGCATAGAAAGCGTTACTATTGCTCTGCATGCCCAGAGACGAGCTTTGCCAGACATGATATTCTTCTAAACCACCAGAGTATTGTTCATGGCCGAAAGCGGAAATCTTCGTCGAGGAGATAACTTTATATAGCATTATGCACTACTTTGAATCGAACCATCTTTTGAAACTATATTCCTTGACTGTATGACCCTATTTGAATCTTGGGCCTTCAAACTTGTCTGCCAGCTTGTAATATCAGTTTTTCGATAGATCTTGAGAATAATACGTGTGAGTCGTTCTAGAACAAACGGTGCGTTGTCTTGATAATTGAACAAGGTCCGATTCTTCTTCTTTCTTTCTAGGTAATAACAGGTGGCAGAGCCATTTGGCCTTTTTCTTTTCTTTTGAGTAGCTCAATCACACTCCCTATCTCAAAGGGCATATTCCTTTATGTACGGAAACACACCGAGACTCTGGTTCTACTCTGCTTCAGGTGGTCATTTGATAAACAAGCCTGGAACACGGCCCGCATTCCCTACCGAATATTTCTCCACCAAGTCTAGCGCCCCAAAATAAGCATAACACCCCGCGTCACCACGAGCATTCCGCTGGCCCTCTTTCCCATTGAGGCTCTACAACGCACTCGCGGTATTTATCCGCACCGCAGATCCCTCCCTCACATAAAACCTCCTCTCCTCTCATCTCACCTCTCACGTCCGCTTTATTCTCACACTCTCATCCTCATCATGTCGAGCACAGCGACACAGACCCAGGAACCCATTGAGCTCACGACTCTAGAAGGATGTCACGTCCGCGGTAAAGAACTCGAAGAACAGCCTTCGCTCCCACCGGATGATATACCCCCGCCGTATGCGTCGGCGCAGGTGCAGAGATGGAATTATCCTAGGGGAAATATAGCCAAGCTTTCTTTTGCGTTTTTGTCGTTTATCATTGCGGGGATGAATGATGCGGCTGTTGGAGTATGTCCCTCCCTCCAACATAATTGACTTCGCTAATGATCGCAGGCATTGATCCCATATGTACGTTGATCAACCCGATCAAACCACGTCTCTAACAATCACAGCTCGAAACATACTACGATCTCAGCTACACCATCATCTCTCTCATCTTCCTCACCCCCTTCGCAGGCTACTCCGTCGCCGCATTCACCAACGCCCGCATCCACATGAAATTCGGCCAACGAGGCGTCGCCATCATGGCGCCAATCTGCCACCTCATAACCTTCATCGCCCTCGCCCTGCATCCTCCCTACCCCGTCCTCGTAGTCTGCAACATCATGAGCGGCTTCGGAAACGGACTCACAGATGCGTGTTTCTGCGCTTGGGTCGGAGCCATGGATAAAGCGAATACCGTGCAGGGCTTCTTACACGCTTTTTACTCGTTTGGCGCGTTGTTCTCGCCGCTTATTGCGACGAGTATGGTTGTTTCGGCGGGGTTGCCTTGGTATACGTTTTATTACGTTATGGTGAGTCATCGTGTATGTGTTAATGCTTTGCGCTGGCTGACGGTGTAGATTGGCATTTCTGTGGTGGAATGGGTTGGTTTGACTGTTTCGTTTTGGCAGCAGACTGGTGCTGTGTATCAAGCTGAACATGCTGCAAATAATTCGGAAGGTAGTGGTGCTGGAACCAGAGAGGCGCTCAAGTCAAAGGTTACGTGGCTTTGTGCACTGTTCTTCTTTGCATACATGGGTGTTGAAGGTGTGTCTGCCCTAATCCTAATCTTGAAACTGATTGCTCATTCTTCTAGTTGGTCTTGGCGGATGGGTCGTCACATTCATGCTCCGCGTCCGAAAAGCTTCAGCCTATGCCTCGGGTGCTTCAGGAACTGGCTTCTGGGCCGGAATGGCTCTCGGGCGTGCGTGTCTTGGTTTCGTAACTGAGCGATTCGGCGAGAGACTCTGTCTTACGATCTATCTCCTCATCTGCATTGGTCTCCAACTCCTCTTCTGGCTCGTGCCCAAATTCATCGTCTCAGCCGTTGCAGTCGCTTTTCTCGGCTTCTTCCTCGGCCCTCTGTTCCCAGGAGCCGTCATGGTCACCGCCAAACTTCTGCCCGCCAAGATCCACGTTTCTGCTATCGGATTTGCGATGGCGATCGGCGGTACCGGCGGAACGGTGTTTCCATTCGCCATCGGTGCTATCGCTAACCATAAGGGTGTTGGTGTTTTGCAGCCTATTATTCTTGCGCTGATAACTGTTGTTGCAGGTGTTTGGTTGAGCTTCCCCAGGATCAAGAAGAAGGATTAGGAGCTAGTAGCTGGCGACGCTGTTGCCGCTCGGTGGCGAAACAGGGACTGCCGTTTGGCTGTTCGGTCATGATGTATGGTGTATCATCGTAGATATGTAAGACTAAATTGAAGGGATAGTCAAGAATTAGTCGATGAGTGGTCTTTTGTGGTCTTGTGAAGAAATATCTCATTGTAGACGTGACCTGTAGAAAGATATCATCCATGTTACCAGTCTCAAAGCATTGAAATATTTCCCTTTCATTCCTATTACCGGTATTTTATCATTCATGCTTTTCGTAATGGGACATCTTTAATGTTTCCGTCTCATCTACCCCAGATTCCATTTCACCGATGATCTCTCGTAACAACGGTTGCTCGGGAAGAACCCCGATCTCAATATCCGGGGTACTCACCCCAACCAATCCAACCTCTCCAAATCGTCTTTTCTATGGATCTCTGCGGCCAAAATTCCCCCAAACTGTCGATCTTCAACAGTCCCCCGGCCAGAATTACCCACTCAAGAGCCGGCATTCTCTCAACATGCCCCATCGGCCGAATGCCCGTGTTCACTGTGTTACACTCAAACTCGTATCATTATAATACCCTGACACTTCCATTTCCATACACAATCCTCATTCCTACCACTATCACAATCTCACCATCTCAAGCGCCAAAATGTCCAAACCAATCGTTCTTCATCTCGGCGACGACATCAAATGGAACCATGATCTCTACAAGACCTTCACATCTCACTTTGAGATCAAGCGCTCGCACAGCATGTCCCGCCCAGACTTCATCAACGCCCTTAAGCAAAAGACCTTTGGCGATTTCTTCGCTATCTACAGACCGTTCTGGAACACAGGCGGTGAGATGGGAAATTGGGATGATGAATTGATATCTCTTCTTCCTGCATCGTGTAAGATTTATGCTAGTGCGGGAGCGGGCTTTGACTGGGTTGATACAGCTGCACTTGCAAAGCGAGGTACGTTACCACGCCTACAGTCTCCATTGCTTAAATCACAGTTATTGATGAGATCTTTTAGGCGTCACGTATTGCAACGCAGCAGCCGCTTGCACAGAATCCGTAGCAGACGCCGCAATCTGGCTCATCATCTCCGTCTTCCGCAACCTCAGCTGGTCCAGCACAGCAGCCCGCTCAGGCGACAAGGATAAATTCATCGACGCCAACAAGAACCTAGCTCCTGTATCCCGTAACCCCAGCGGCTTCACCCTCGGAATCATCGGTTTCGGCCGCATCGGCCGCCGCATCGCTGAGAAGGCCTACAAGGCACTTGACATGAAGATCATCTACAACGACGTCGCCCAAATGCCCTCGTCAATCGAAGAGCCCCTCAAAGCTACCTTTAAATCATCAGACGATCTCCTCGCTGAAGCAGACTGCGTCGTCGTCGCTACACCCTTCGCCGGCGAAACTCTACTTAACAAAGCTGGTTTATCAAAGATGAAGCGTGGCGCAAAGCTAGTCAATATTGCGCGTGGGAAACTCATTAACGAAGCTGATCTCGTAGAAGCTCTTTCCAGCGGTCATTTATCAGGTGCTGGACTAGACGTCTTTGAGAATGAGCCGTACATCAGCCCTGAGCTGCTAAAGATGAACAACGTGGAGTTGTTATCGCACAACGCGGGTGCGAGTCTAGATTCGCATATTGGTTTTGAGAAATTGGGG
Source organism: Fusarium sp. NRRL 25303 (assembly GCA_013396255.1). Lineage (NCBI taxonomy): Eukaryota > Fungi > Ascomycota > Sordariomycetes > Hypocreales > Nectriaceae > Fusarium > Fusarium sp. NRRL 25303. The sequence continues at coordinate 26,703 of JAAOAY010000464.1, read as the reverse complement.
ATGGAGAACATTACGGAGTTTTGGAAGACGGGGAAGGCAATATCGCCTGTGAATGCTCATTTGATCAAGCAGAGCAAGTTGTAATTTTTGGTGTTTAAAATGATATGTTAGTTTGAAGGATAGTTGGTTACTCAATGTGATACATTTCTGGTTCCCTTTCATTAGGAATCGTCTTTTAGTGATTGATCTACAGAAGGATCGAGGCACAGACCAGAAGTGTCGTGATTCTCGTCAGATCGTTCCTTGGGTGAACGCATAAAGACGTGCGTTTAGCGGCTGACGGATGAAACGTAACATCTCTCAGGTCAGATCCTTCACCAACACCAGGATTAACCAATCCTTCAACACTACCTTTACTTCACTACTTACACATTAAACAGTTCTCAATTCACTCATGCTTTGAAACATCCTCAGTCTCCGTTCAGATCTCAGCTCCCCAATAAAGCCTCCTAACTGGCCATCTATCCGCCATCTCAACACCTTAATCTCATCACTGCATCAAACACCCCAGAAACAATCTCAATTAAACGCTCCAACAAATCACAATCCCCAATCCCCTCCTCCGGAGCATTTTCACCAAATCGGCCCGTTACTGGCCCTCTCGAGATGAGAGGAGCATGGACTTCATCCCCCTCTTGAACCCTTGTTTCAAACATCCGCACTAGTCCAGCAAATCACATCGCCCAGCAGCACATCTCCCATCAGATGAAACCCCGTTTCATCCTTTCCCTCAGATATATATTAAAACCTGTTTCTGAATACCCCGGTTTATAATGCAACTCGAATGTTTCCGACCTGCCATCCCTGGGGATATCACCACTGAGTCTTTTTTCATGTGCTGAAACATATGATGGGTTGTAGTATATAGATGTAGTAATTGACCAGAATTCATCGTGCTCTGTAGCCTTCTGTATCACATTCCTTTTAAGTCATTCTTTGATAGAATGCGTTCATTCCTTATTTTAGCTTGCCTCCTCGGCACAGCTCTGTCCGCTCCTTTTAAGACATCTTCCCTCGACACCACCCGCGAAGGTTTTCTTAAGGCCCATCCAGGCGGTACAAACAATGTTGAAGTGACAGATAACAATCTCCTGAACGGCACGTACGCCAGAAACAAAACTCGCGTTTTGACACACCGCGCTGAACAAGCGGCGTTGCCTCTGAAGCTAGTGAACAACTTCAGCGGCGGAAACGTCAGAGCATACATCTCAGGGCTGGACTCTGACGGCACTGTCGTCTTTATCGGCGCGAGTGGAAATCTTGTGTATCCTAAATCAGGAGGTTCGAAAGTTCCTGTTGAGATCAAAGATAACATCGCTATTCCTCTCCCGGCACAGGGCCAGACTCTTGAGTTTACTGTTCCTATTTCCATGAGTTCAGGCCGTGTTTATTTCGCCAATGAAGATCTTCACTTTTTTGTCGTTGACATTGGAACTGGCGATGGTTTAGTTCAGCCCTCTGTTACGAATCTTCAAGATCCTAGTGCTGGTGTGGACTGGGGTTTTGTGGAATTCACCTACACGAACGGCGTTCTGTACGCCAATATCAGCTATGTCGACTTTGTGGGTATTCCTCTCGGCATGGGTCTTTCTCTCAAAGATGGAAGTACGCAATCGTGTGCTGGACTTGAGTCTGGCGCTGTGAGTAAGATCTGCGATGATCTTGTTAAGCAGAAAGATAAGGATGGGAGGGCGTGGACGTTCATGTGCATTGCGAATGCGCAGGGCAAACCAGTCCGTGTTCTTTCGCCTGGCAATCAGTACGATCTTGAACCGATTACCTTTGGGGACTACTGGGATACTTATGTCAATGATGTATGGAGTAAATACTCTTCCCAAGACCTCGTCATCAACACACAGTCTGAAGCAGGCAACGTCAAGTGCCGCGTTACAGGGGACCAGCTTACTTGCGACGGCGATAACAGAGGATACGGCAAACCCAACACCAAAGACATCTGGGGTTGCAACAGCGGTCCTTTCACCGTGATCGAAGGCGACAATGCAGTTCACGCGGCCGTTGTTCCTCGTCTCTGCGCTGCGTTTGTTCGAAGTACACTCCTTGTTGACGGAGGCGATACACAGCCCAAGTTGGGACAGGAAGCGTACTACAAGAATGATCCTACAAACCACTATAGTCGGATTGTGCATTCCTATGAGGTCGATGGCAAGGGGTATGCGTTTCCGTATGATGATGTCAATCCCGATGGGAATGAGAATGCTTCAGGTGTTGTGTCGGGCGAGCCCGAGACTTTGACGATTTTTGTTGGTGGACCTCCTGCATAGTGGTATCTGTATACTATTCACTTCTTGTAACAACATTGAAACTTCATCCTTTACCTTGCCTGTTGTGCGTCTGTTTCGTGTGAGCAAGCGTAGATATTGCAGTCCTTGAAGTGGCCTAAATTGGTGTGTATCATCATGCGCATATCGCCTCAATGGCAATTGCATAGACACACCTCTCACCGGTGCATGCTAAAAATGAATTCAAGTATCCACGGTGCATGAAATGTCCCAGATGAATAACTTGCTTCCTAGACTATACCCTGCAGACCAAGGTTTGAGCTTACCATCACATTACCAGAACATCACAACCGATCATCATTACTCAGTTGTAAATAATCCTTCTATGCAATTTAACGCTATGACTAACTATACAATCTCAATTCCCTTACAATCTCGCAGCAGCATTACCACCCGAACAACAACTCTTACCCCCAAAAGCCAACTGACTAACCTTATCACTCTGATCCAGCGCCCCCTTCTTCTCCGCAACCTGCGTAGGAGTAATAGAGTAACTAGGCGGCACATCCATACAAGGGTTGTTCGTAAAGAAGTTTCTAGGTCGGAGCAACAACGTCATCGGCTCGACGGGCATGATGGGGAAGTCCTCGGGCGCAGGGATGTGTGTCACGCCGAAAGTGTGCCAGAGAACAATGTCGGTGTTTTCAGTGGATGCTGTGCCTTCGGCGATCCACTCGGGAAGACCTTGGGATGGCTCGCCGGATGTTTGGGGGACGTGACGACCTGCAGCCCAGAGCTCATCATCGCGATCTGTACATTGTTAGTATCATACTGCATACTGAGAAGTAAAAGACTTACAAGGTGTGACGTGAACCGCATGGCGGGCGAAACCAGCTCGTTTCCAGACCAGCGAACCCTCCTTGGGCAAAAGACCTGGAACCTCTCTGCTAACAAGCTTATAAGACGCAGGCTTCTTGGAATAAGGATGCAGCTTGTTCTCATTAACCATCTCCCACGTCCTGCTCGTCGCACCGTTATAATCCGTCTTGGCCTGCCCACTCGTCCTCAACTTTGTCTTCTTGGCGTAAAACGCATTACCGTATTTATTCTGGGGGCTTCCGACGGGTGCCTCGCTAGCAACCGTATCGACCATGTTGACAGTGTTGTTCACACCGTCGATCATGGGGTTCACGCGCAGACAGAACAAGTGCTGATGGTTGTGAGCGTTGACCTGGGGATAAACCTCTGTGCCCCACGGTCCAGCCTCTTCACCCTCGTTGAGAGCGTATGTGTTGAGAATACCGGTGAGTTTGATCTCAGGCTGGATTGTGCCGTCTTGGTGGAACACCCACTGGCATGCGTACTCGTAGTTCGCCGCTGTGAAGATCTGCTGCACGATGAGCTTTCGCGCGCGTGTGACGGTGACGGAGTCATCGCGGAAGTCGGTATGCTTGAATAGAATACCGTTATCCTCCTCGTGAATACAGATAGCGTTCTTGATAGTTCGGATAGAACCGTCGCGAGCGGCGAATTCGGCGTCGAGGTAGTGGATCACACCCTTGCAGTCGCAGCCCAGAGCGAGAGAGTTGGCCATGTATCCTGCGCCGTATTCACCAAGATCAAAAGCGTGCTTTCGCTGATGAGGATGCTCGGGCGCACCGTACGGGACCACCATCTCCGAGAGGGAGAGGCGGTAGAAGATAGGTCGCTCGATACCCTTGTCGGTAAAGGTAATGTGGTTCAGCACAATACCCTCCTTGTAGTTGAAACCAATATGGAACTTGAAGTTCTGCCACGACAAAACGCGTCCATTCATGGTGAACGAGACACCCTCTGGCTGCGTAATGTTGATAGGCTTGATATCCTTTCGGTAACCACCGTTTTCATTGATGTAGCGAGGAGTGTAGTCAATAGCCTTCTGCTTGCTCAATGGACGACGCACGCTGGGGATGTCAATGTGGATGATGGCCTTCTTGGCGCCGTCGTAGATGGGGCAGAAGTCAAGAGGGTACTGGTACTGGAAGGTATCGGGGTCAGGACGGTAGTACATGAGTGCCTGCTGCAGACGAATGTTGCTACCGAAGCGTTCATCGTAGCCGATTGTCCAGGGGTCGCAGTAGACCTTGTGCATGTCTGATTTGGGGATGCCGGAGATTTCGCACTGTTCTATGACCTTGGGGTCTTTGCGCATGATCTCCTCGACCTGGATGAGTTCCTCGGGGGTGATCTACGTTGTCAGCTAATATTCAGCGTAGTTGAGAGGTGTGAACTTACAATAGGTTGAAGGCCATCGAGCTTCTCCCACTTCTGGACCTTTCTCGTCTTGAGATCCACAAGACCATCGTACACTGCTCCATCAGGAAGAATGACAGTGACATCCGCAATTCTCGCAGGTTTGTTTCCATCAGAAGGATGCTCCAGCCATCTCAACATCTCCTTCTTGCGGGGCTCATGTAGAGTAACCGCGTTGAAGAGGAGTTGGCCGGACTGATACTTGCGGATAGCCTCAACGGCAGCGGCGATCTCATCTCCGGAGAGAGGATCAAAAGGATGATGTTGCGTGAGACCCATGATGACTGACTGTGTTGAGGGTTAATGGTTAGGTGAAGACTGTATGGTAAGGGGGAGGAGAGGAGGGGAGGGATATATAGTTTTCGGGGACATGATGATAAGAGCGTCTCGAGTTGGAAATAGACGACTCTTTTTTCCGTATCGGGATTGATGTGTGACAGCTCCTCTAGCTCTCGTGGTGGGGAGGCGATATCGCGGGGTAAATCGTGAGCCTCACGGAAAGATAAACTGGATTGGGGTTAGTTATCAGTTGATAAGATAACTCGAGGTCCCCTCTTGAATTAATTACAAAACAGGTAATTATAACCTGTTTGTCCCGCTGGTTATTGAGTGCCGCTGAGTCCGGTACGTAACAAGATCATGATGGATAGGAATATCTCTGTTTTGGTACTTATTACACCTCGTGACACTTACCAAAGAAGCTGTTTTATCCAGAATTACCTCTTTCATCTTGATTGCCACGGAGGGCGGGCCTGGAATTGCGGTTCCGAGTTCCGGAGTGGATAAAAATCGATTGAGTCCAGATTTGTCTTGTTTTGTTTTCTTTAGGTAAGAATATGAGCTTTCCCCAGATTTTGGGATCTGCTTGTCTGCTTGATCTACGGTGTTGATACAGCTGTGCCGATTATCGCTACGAGTGGTGTTGAGCTATGACAAGTCGTTCCCAATTGCAGAGACAAGATCATTCTCTTGTCATCGCTGACATGATGCGTGCTCTGTCAATTGCACGATGCGATAATCTCAGGCTGAGTCTTGGTCTTGCTCGCTGACAGATGACACTGCGTGGCGACTGATGCTTGTCTCAGCGCCATCATCAGCACTCCAAGCGCTATCTCAGCTCCCCAAAATCAACCAGCGGAAGAGATCCCAGCAATTGTGTCGCAACAGCATCATCAAAGCCATGAGCTAAACAATCCACGCTGGCGATGGATCCATACCGGAGAAAACATCGCGTAGCTGCGATATTCGATGTTGGCCACAATTGTGTAGATTTGCTTCTGTGTTCCCTCCCGAGTCCTGCATGCTCATGTTAGGACTCGTGCTAGAGGAGAAAATCGCAATTGCGCGCTGCACCAACCAAACATGACTGAGGTCACATATTTTAGACCGCAATTTCCACGGGACCATCATTTGCAAGTTTCTCTCCTTTTCCAACATCATCAATATTTTATCCCCAATAGTTATCAATATTACTGCATTCGCCATCTCGCTTTGTTCCCGCGACTTCATCCTACGGGGCCTTCGCCTACATCACCTCCAGAATGGAGCATCGTGCGCTCCCCCACCACTCTCCCGCGATACGCCGCTACCTCAACGAACCAGCTTGTCTGTACGGTCGACTACGGACAGCCAACGGTTCCGATCGCGATCAATTCTACATTGATTCCCACAAAGCACAGCTCCGCAACGTTCGGCACAACGTCTCCCGCCGGGAGCCAAGCCAAGCCAATCGGTTTCGCTTCCTCTGCGTCTTCCACTTCGCCGGCTGCGATCACAAGTTCGAGAATAAATGGGATTGGAGGGATCATGTTGTTTCTCAACACTTGACTCTTGATCGGGTGTTCTGGGAGTGTACTGAGGGCGATTGCTCGCATTCAAAGGACACTCTGGAGCAATGCAAGTCCCTGCAAACCAATTGCCCATCCGACCAGGATGGGTTACGGCTGAATGACGCCGCTGGTCCGCATTTCACGAATAAGCCCGACTTTCGAATCCATCTTCTGGGTCACCATCAATCGAGCAAGCCGAGCGATGAAGAGAGCGATATAATATTCCTTCCCGATACAGAGGAAAAATGGCTTGAGGACCGTCAATACGCGTCGATGCGAATGACGTGTGGACTGCCTCAAGACCTTGGCTGCCCCATGCCCCAATGTGCCTCAGTCCGATTCACCGGTCCTACGGCGTGGAATCAACGCCTTAACCATGCTGCTGAACACTTTCTTACCAGTCCACAATGTATAGACGTATTTGGAGGCGAGCAAGATGCAGAGCTTGTACAGTGGGCAGCCAGCGATGAGGTCGGCATCCACAAAATTACGCTGAATCCTCGCCTTGAACAACAAAATTGCGGCAAGTCGGTCGCAGACAGTGGCTATAGCAGCATGCCTGGCATGCCCCGACATCAGAATATGTCACAGCACGGCGATTCGTCCCCAGTGATTCCCTCCGATATCCCAGAGTGGAGCGATGCCACATTCTCCCATCACAGCATGGAGGCATTATACTTAGGTGCTGAGTCTGCTAGTATCGGAGGCTGGGCCCGACTTCCCAAATATCTGGAGCCTATATTTGACCAAGAAACCAGTCCTTCCGCAAGCCAGTCGTTCCAGCAACCTTTCTCACAATACGAGCCTACAGAAGATGAGGGGACAGCCGGTACATCCCAGGGCTCAAGCATCGCCGACAGAATGCCACCAGTCAATGCAGCTACTGCAGCTGCCAGAAACTGGTTCCACGGATGGCTAAGAGAATGGCTTTCACCTTTAATACGAGAGAGATCTAGTGGAAACAGCAACAGTCAGAGTACCAATTCCGCCTCAACATCTCAGACTCGAGACTCTAGCTCTAGCTCAAACCCCAATACGGACAAGCAGACACAGACAACGAATCGACCTCGCCGTGTCTCCAAGCGCAAGCGCGACAATGGCGGCGAAGGCGATGACAATGAGAAGCGCCCCAAATCTCGACGTGTCCGGAACACCCCAGTAATCCCGAGGCTAGCATGCCCATACTTCAAACGGAATCCTCGCAAGTACGGCCAACCCAGCTGGAAGGCGTGTGCACATCCTGGCTTCCAAAGTATACATCGAATGAAGTAAGTGCCCCTTTGCAATATATAATAAAACTTGTATTTCTTACAACATTGGATAGAGAGCATCTGTATCGCAATCACTCGCCGCCCAAATACCAATGTCGACGCTGTAGCGAGGACCTCAAGACCGCTGGAGCTCTTGGGACGCATTCAAAGCAGATCCCGGCGTGTGACCCCTGCACCAGTACCCAAGATCAAGATCTATTGGATGATGTTATGCTCGAGCGACTGAGGAGCAAAAAGGGAATGGGCCAGAAAAAATCCGAATCGGAGAAGTGGACAGAGGTTTACAAAATTGTGTTTCCAAATGATCGGGTACCCAGTCCCTGTATGTCAGCTTTACCGGCCCTTCTTTCTATACATCATGACTAACCATGTCAGATTTCAAGGACACTGAGCAGGACAAGAATACTTGGGCGTACAATCTCTACCAGGGATTTGCTCCCTTTGTTGAGGCCAAGTTGCCGCCGTGGATGGAAAAAGACTTGACGGTTGAATGGCCATTGCCCGAGCCGATACAGCAACGGATTATGCAATGGGCAAAACGGCGCGTACCTCAACTACTCGGTTTATACTTGAAGGAGATGGGGTATGTTGCGAGTGATGAGATCGAGCAGCTGGAAAATGCATCTGCGGCGACAGGGACTAATGCTGATGATCTATCGACGGCGCTCCAGCAAGACAGCACCTCTGGATATCCGACGACAACGTTGCCGAAAGGAAGCATCCCAGAAGAGGCTATGTCCATGTTTCCGACAGACGACGGCTCTGAAGAATTGACGACGATGCCTCAAGTTGGATACGACACTGCAGACTCGACGATGCTTCAACATGGGGATTTCTCTGGACAGGGCGTGATGTTTCCAGCATCTCAGACAATCCCACCGGATTTTTTTACGACAAATGAGGATTGGCAGGCAATTTATTCGCAGCTCAGCCATGACCTAAATCTTCCCTAGGGGGTTGCCGACACGTTTTATCGCCAACTCGTTACATAATTCCAGTTTTGATCAAGATGCATTTCCGTTGCTATCGGCCCATAACCAGTGAGGTTTCCATTGGCATAGCTCCAGCTTAGGTACTGTTTCGGTGTGCGGGCCAATGACCAGTCCTCGGGGGCAAGAAAACAGCGGACCTTACTGTGGGGTGTCAAAATAAACTTAGCAAAAAGTCATCTTAAACTTAGGCTACATTAACTAAGTCCTTTTGTCATTTAGGATTGGGGTCCTGTGTTTTCTTTTCTCCCCTAGCCAGTACGCGTTCTCGGTCCACTACTACCTGACCTAGGTAGTTAAGTTAGTTGAGCCTGAAATACGATGATCCCCGCCCCAAAACACAATCCCACTCAGCTGCCACGTTTAAATAATACGTGAGCTCTCTATCTCTTGTGCTGCAAATTCCTCATCATACGCTGCTAGTTGCCTATTTGTGCTTCCATGATTCTTAGCCTTGTAGCCGTACCCGAATTATGGGAAATCATTGCTCAGCGTCTTGCGCCGACTGACCTCCTCCACCTGTCAGCTGTCTCACGAGCATTCAACGCCATCACAGAGAAATATCTTTACCGCAAGATAACATGGACCTGGGACCACAGCAAACGGGATGCATCTATGCCCATTCAACAATTGTTGCTCAACCTACTTCACCGACCGAAATTGGCGTCATATATCCGCGAATTCAGCGTTCAAGAGATCGGATATGGCCCGAAACCGCGCATGCACGCAGACTCGAATTCTCTTCGAGACGCCGATGTTGCGATAAGTAGTCTGATACAGGAAACAGGATTATCGCCTTCAGAAGATTGGTTCAAGAGGCTTTATGACCTGGACGTGGAGACAATTGTCGCGCTTATTATTCTGCAGTTGCGGAATGTAGAGATACTGGTGATTGACATGTTTCACCGTGATGATGGATATGGCTCGCCGATACCAAATCTCAGTCCCATAGGGGATGTGCTACGCCTGGCTGGCGAGCCTCATTCGATGACGAGAGCGACCAGACTCGAACGTCTGGAAGCATTTAACTGGCCTTCTGGAGACTTTGACTGCCATGCAGACCTGATCAGAAGGGGAGAGGTCTTGGACATGCTGCCAATCTTTCGAGCGCCTCGGCTCAGAGAAGTCGCGCTAAAACTCAGCTGTCCAGAGGCACCACTTGACGTCGCAATGCCTACGGTGTCGCCTTCGGAATCCCTCACGAGTCTCACTTTGCGATACACCACCGTTGAAGAAAGCTTTTTAAAACAATTGCTATCCCAGATGAAGAATCTAGAATTCTTTCGACTAGACTTATATCGGTCAGGGGAGGCGCATATCTTTGATGGCCAATCCATCAGCCAAGGATTGATGTCATGTCGCAAAGTTCTCCGTCACCTGATCATTCATTGGGAAGCATGCGACGATTACATCGAGGTAGACGTGCCCTCTTCGACACCTTTGGGCCCTTTGAAGACATTCTCTGCCCTCGAAAGTATTGATGCGACAAGCACCGCAATGATAGATGATCATCTAACACTGGGGGATGTCCTCCCGCCGACCTTGAAAACTCTTGTGCTTCGACAAGGGCTAGATGATTTCAATGTTTCTTGGGAGGAGGGGTTCAGCTCGATATTGGAAGAGTTTGTCGATTTGTCGCCTGTGCCGACACCGTGTTTGACAAAGTTGCGGATTGGTGTGTGGCAGTTACTAGGTGAACGAGCAGAACAAGATCTGAGAGAGAAATATCAGCAGAATCGCGGGGTCGAAGTCTCTTTCTTCGAGCTTTAGCACCAAGCAAGGGGATGATGCCACCGTGAGCGCGCCCCGAGAAAAACAGGGCTCTGGGCAACTGATCGATCGTTGACTTTAGATTTTGTCCTATTATTTGTTGTTAGACTTGAGCGTAGTAACAAACTGTCGGGCTACTCCAGGTCTGCCCGGCTTGGAACGCTGTGCCTCCAGTCATCAACTGCACTGAGCCGCAAATTGGTTAGTGCTACTGGGCAACGAAAACCACTGAGATGCAGTGGCTATCAGCGCTAAACTTTAGTGAGCGGGCGTTGCAAGCTCGCCCCAATTCTCACCACCAAGAGATGATTATCATCAATGCAAGATACACTCAATAAACTCTTTGTTGCTCAAACTTTTATTAATAGTAGATAGATCATTCGCTCAGACTTGTTTGTATATATAACATGACATATCGACCGCCAACTCCAGACATCTATGATTTGCTTGCTTTGGTGACTTTCCTTTCCGTTCCTATAAATAAATGATTGCTCTGATCGAACTCGTACACTTAAAACAGATGCAGCACTCGTTCAATCTCTAAATAATGCAACACAACGTAACCCAAAATTAACACAAGTATCCAATATATCATGCTCGCACTCACGCCTGTCGCGCCTCAAGGTTCTCGTTACTGACACCCTGTCCAGGCTGTAATCCTGCTACACTCGCAGCTACAATACCAGGCATGCCAACGACCGACATCATTGGCGAGATGGGCGGTCTGTTTGAGGATCTTGATGAACCGCGACGACTGCGGAGCTTGCTTCTAGGTCGAGACTCGGATCTCTTGCGTCGAAGCATCTTCTCACGTGAGCGCGCCATGGCATCGCTCAACGCCGTCATGCGGCCGCCACGAACACGCTTCAGGAACTCGAGATCATCGCGAATGCCGAGAAGTGCGGTATCCATATCATACCCCTCCAGCTTCTCCTTAGGAAACGGCTCAGTGCCATCTTCCTCAGAGGTATCCTTCTTCTTGCGCGAGAAGCGGATCCAGCTTGGCCACAGCTTAGCAAGAACCTTGACAAAAGCATGGAACCACTCGTCGGGGAACAAACGAATGAGGACACCGATAGGAATAGAGAAGAAGCCAAGAACGAGAGAAATTCCCCACTGGGTACCGTTCAGGCGTGTAACGACAAAGGCGTCGCTGCCGAAGAAGATAATGATGATCTGTCCAGCTGCCATAATGGTCATCATGAGCATGAACAAGTGGTTGCGGTGGAGACCCTCGAAGATGTTGAGCTTGTTGTCAATGCGTCGACTGTTGACGAGCTTAAAGATCTGCATAAAGACAAAGATGTTGAAGATGAGAGAGCGGACTTCACGTTCTTCATAGCCGAGGATTGAGTCGCGACCGAACCAGAGGACGAAACACACGATGAGCTGGTAGATCGATTGGCCGATGATCATCTTCCACATGGTGATTGTGATGAGCGGTGCAGTTCGAGCTTCGGGTTCGCGGTGCAGTAGACTTCCGGTGGGAGGATCGGTAGCGAGAGCGAGAGCGGCAAAGGTATCCATGATGAGGTTGACCCAGAGGAGTTGAACAGCGTTGAGAACAGATTTCTGCTCGTCGTCTGAAACAGCAGAGATGAAGGTTACGCCGACGGCTGTGATGTTAACGGTAAGTTGGAACTGCAAAAACTTCTTGACTGAGTCGTTAATAGCACGACCCCAGCCCAACGCAACAACAATAGATGAGAAGTTATCGTCCATGAGGATGATATCCGATGCTTCCTTGGCGACTTCCGTGCCAGTAATACCCATAGAGAAACCAACATCCGCCGCCTTGAGCGCAGGCGCATCGTTCGTTCCATCACCTGTAACAGCGACAATCTCACCGAGCGATCGCAACGTCTTGACGAGGATGCGTTTATCCTCTGGACTCGATCTCGCGAGCACACGGAGCTTCTTGACCACTGCTGTGCGGTCTGATTCAGAGAGCTTGCGGAAGTCAGAGCCCTGCATCACGGCGTTGGGCTCGTTGATCGTGCTTTCGGTGAGGATACCGCAGTTGAGAGCGATGGCGCGAGCGGTCTCGACGTTGTCACCTGTAACCATCTTTACATTCACGGAGGCGATGCCGCAGTCGGTTACAGCTTCGGGAACACCCTTGCGCACGGGATCTTGAATGCCGACTACGCCCATCCATGTGAGGTTGTGCACCAGATCAGTGAGGTCGATGTCAGCGTTGTCGTCTTCGGGGCGGAGGGTGAGAACGGGAGGCCAGTTCTCAAAGTCGCGGTAGGCAAGACCCAGAGTTCGAAGAGAGTTGGTCGCGTAGTTGAAGATGATAGATCGCAGTTCCTCTTTTCCATCGTCGGAGAGGGCCTCGGTGGTAGGTGATGTGGTAGGATCGCCGAGAATAGTGGTGCATTCGCCGAGAACAATTTCGGAAGCGCCCTTGATGTAGAGTCTGTACTTGGGCTTATCCTTCGTGGGACCGGGAATTTGCACAACGGCACCCATGCACTTACGCTGGGAGTTGAAGGGGAAGAGACGAGTGATGGGATGGTTGGCGCGTTCGATTGCGAGGGGGCCGAGACCGAGATAGCGACGGGCCCAGTCGAGAAGAGCAGTCTCAGTCTTTGTGCCGACGAAGCCTTGCTTTCCTTCTTCGTCTGACTCGAAAGCCGTGGTGTTGACGGTGATGGCAGTCTTGAGAAGTTCCTTGTACTCAGGATCCAGCTTAGTCGCGAACTGAGCCAGCGCAATGGTCTCTCTCTTCTCAGCACCAGCAGATTCCTGCTCAAACGACGAGTCGCCAAAGGAAAAGAGTCCACGAATGCCCAGTGATCCAGCGACAACGGTCATGATGTTCTCGGTGAGCGTACCAGTCTTGTCGGAGCAGATGACCGTGGCGTTACCCATAGTCTCGCACGATTGAAGATGTCGCACCAGGTTGTTCTCGCGCGTCATCTTCTTTGTCGCGAAGGCGAGGGAGAGTGTTACTGCGAGGGGAAGACCTTCAGGTACGGCGACGACGATGACTGTGATGGAAGTGATGAGGATCTGGAGAAAGTCTTGGCCCTTCTGCTCGCCTGATTCGCGGTTGTTGGGGAGTTTGGCGAGGAATTCGATGAGGAGGACGAAGAAGAGAAGGAGACCAGCTGCGCTACCGAGCTTTGCAATGTATCCTGACCTGTTAGTACGCATTTCGCAATTGGGATGGTTGACTTACCTGCGAGGAGATTGAGCTTTGCTTGAAGAGGCGTCAGTCCCGGATCATCACGAAGCGACATCATCGTCTTTCCATGACTGCTCTGCTCTCCCACCGCTGTAACAAGAAACGTTCCCACGCCATCGAGAACCTTGGCACCCGAGATAATAAACGGATCAAGCTTCTTCAACTGCGGCGCCTGCTCATGCAGCAGTGCATGAAGAACCTGCTCAGCAGGAACCTTCTTGATAAGATCCGACTCTCCCGTCGCCGAACTCTCATCACAGCTGAGATTATGGCCCTCGATAAAAACACCATCCACGGGAATCACATCGCCGGGTTCAAGAAGCATGACATCGCCGACTAGCACATCGTGAATAGAGATGTTTTGCGGTTTTCCGGAGCGCGTGATCTTGACGATGCGGTCTTCCTTCTTCTGGTTGAGTTTCTGGAACTGTCGCTCTTTTTGCCAATCGTTTGCTGCGCCGACGACGACCACGATTGTGATGGCTACGATGATGGCGACGCCTTCGACCCATTCGACTTTTGCACCGCCGTCTTCATGTGATCCTCCAAAGGTTTGGTAGAGACCCAGGGCGAGTGATACAACAGCTGCGATGCAGAGAAGGATAAGCACGCGGTCTTGTAGAGCGATCCATGCTAGTTCAAGGAATGACTTTGACTTTGGTTCCGGGAGGCGATTCGCGCCGTATACTCGTTTCCGATCAGGGAATGCATCTTTTCCTGAAGCGTGCGCATCGCTATGCGTCGCCTTCTCAACCTTTGAAGAAGTCGCTTCTTCGAATGATACTGCACCCGCGAGCTTTCCCTCATCCACGCTCAAACCCGCCTTTGCATCAGTCCTCAAGCCCTTCTGCAGACCGGGCAGACCACCGAGCGCAACAAAAGCGGCCAAGTTCTTTGGGTTGATGAGTTTCGCCAATTGACCGGGCGAAAAAGCAAATGGGTTGTTTTCCACGTGGAACAGGTCTTCCTCGCCGGGGTCGGGCTTAAGGATTTCGGCTTGGTCGCCTTTTCTTAGGGCTTCTACCTCGCGAGACATTTGTTCATGATCGGTGCCGACTTTTGTAGACGGCGACGAGGACCATGATTCGGTTCTAGATTTAGCCGTCGGCACTGCAAGAGTATTTGTGTCGTCTAGCGGTGATGGAGAGATTGAATCTGCTGGTGCTGGTTCTAGCATGTTAGTTTTACCTAGTCGTATGATGTGAGGAAGTCATCGCACTGGAGAATTACCGGGTTCGTTTGAGTCGACAGCCGCAGTGTCGACAGTGATTGTGGGAGCGCGCGGACGTCGTGGAGTGCTAGAGTCCATGTTGAACGACGGCCTGTGAGATGGAATGTGTGGTTCATGAGAGGAAGGGTGAAAAAAGGTGGAAAGAGGAGAAGCCAAGATATTGAGACTTGAAGGCGCTGGGGGTGAGAGAGGATCAAGGCAGGGGATGAAAATACACTTCCGACACAGCCACAGCCACGAGGCATGCCAAGATCCTGGGCGGGCTGTGTGATTGGTGATGCCGAGGGCTAAGATGGTATTGCTTGGAGCTGCGAATCTTGGCACTTGCAGGGGTGTGTTTTTTGTTTAATCTGGACTGTTCCGTGCAGAGACCAGCTAAACAAACTGTGGCAATACTTGTATCTTGATGAGTATAATGTACCGCTTGACATTACGTCTTTATCCTTTACCCAAGGTACTCACAAACATCTTCCTAGGGATACTCTGTTCAGATGAGTCCGTCGTATTCCAACCGCCAGCCAAGATCTAAACGCCCACTAACCGTCCAGGCCGTCCCCACCCCAAATCACAAATCCAAGGTCCCCATAAATCGCCCCACAACGTCATTGTCTAAGCCTCGTTTTTTAAGCTTAATAGCGCCCATCACGCTAGATCTCATTCACTCCTTCCCTCCCCGGCAACCTTCATCTCCCTCTGTTGCAAATGAAAAGGGGGCGATTTCATAAATCCAGTTTTTAGAGTTAAAAGTCCCTCTAGCTTTTGTATCTTTTAGTCTGCGAGAACTACTTAATCCTGTTATGTGCAGTTTTATACACAGCCCGGTATTGGTCCACTTAGGTCATGCAGAGGGAAGATGGTGATGTTTGGGGCGAGGGGATTGGCTGCGACGCGAAATCTTGAATCGAGTACATCATGTAGTGAATGGCATGACATGCCCGATTCGGCAGTTCGTTGGACATAACGTGTTCAAGGCACGTTAGACGGTGAATAAACACCGTTGGCAAGTATCGTACGTGGCACTCGAGACTTTGCACACATGACAGACCCGCCAGTGACATCTCACCCTCTTGTCAAGGTCCCAACGGGACTTGGTAGCGCCGATTCACTCCAACGATCCGATACAGTATCATCGCGCATAAACAACACAAAAAACCAGAAACTTGCACGTAAAACAAGGAGGCCACCCGTAATTTGAATGCCGGGGCAACCCCTGTCTTGGGTTAAGCTTAATTTCGTTGCATATTTTTCTTGCTTGGCCTTCCATGACGTCAGTGAAGGCGAGACACAATTGGGGATTGAGATGAGACACCGGGATATTCATCTTGGGAGGTTCTGAATGGAGAAGGACAGTGTTAAGCTTTCAGCTAGAGGGTTTTCTGATCGGGGCGGTGCTGGGGCGATGCTGAGGCTATGGAGGGACGCGTAGAATTTTTGTGTATTTGTTGAGAGAGCCTGGAGAGGCAGCCGGGAGTGATGGAAACACGAGGTTTGAGCTTGTGATGATGAGGTGAGGACGTGTTGAGGAGGCAAATGGAGGCGGAGGCATTGCGGTTGATTGACGCGTTTATGGTGACGACGTGACTCTGAGGAGGCGAGAAGATAGCTTCAACGCCTGCGATATCAGGAAAAATAATTTCTGAGGATCATTTTACTGCCTGATTATCAGGATTGCTCGTCAAGAGCCCGACCATCATTTGCGCTGTTGTCGTGGTGTCGCGTCTCGAGTTTGTGAGTCGAGATTGCATGACAAACTTGGAGCGATGAGCACATGGGATTCTTCGCGATGAACATCGCAATAACAGAAAATCTCGGAAAAGATGATCAGCTTGAATCGCCAATGTCTTTGATTGCGCAACTCTCTCTCCCATACAGAATGACATGGCTCAGGATTAATGGATTGAGTATAACCGTCAAATGCGCATTCCTACCCGGGACCTTTAATTTTAATCCTTGCGCAACCACATTTGACAGGAATTGCTGTAAATTACAACACATCTACTACGAGATGTTACCGAAGTTGACAACACAAGATGGGCGAATTAATAATTTGCAGTCTACAGGTGATTCCAAATCCTTTGCCTTATCTGCAATTGTTGTCGGTCATCGATATTGCGGTAATCGGATGGTGCAAAACTATTGTAGACCACACTACAGAGTGCAATGGCGCGACACAAGAGTACTGCGACCTACGCTGAAAGCGGACGTGCAGTGGGATCATCGAGACTCCTTCACGTATTGTCTCCAAGCACGATTGATGTCAAGATTCTTTCTGGGGCGTCAAACACCTTGCAACCGTGATGGCTTCATAAAACCCAAGTCTACAATACTTACGCTTAGAGTCGGGTTGCTGTACGTCATCTTAGAGGCTCCCACGACTTTACTACGTGTAGAGGTAGGGAGACAGCTTCGTAGTGATCTGTCGCTGTTCACGTCTCCCAGCAGAGCTACAAGGGCTCATCCAGCTACCCGTAGCCGCACTGCGACATGTCGCATCTCCCCAGATGTAGCGTCGCAGCTGCACCGGCATCTGGCAGCACGGAGTCTACGTCCTGAAACTCAACCGCAAGCTGAGGAAAGCCGCGACGATGAGTCCGTCGCAGAAAACTGCATTGACACAGAGTTTGGGCTGGCCATCTTCCATATTCAATCGATTCTCGTCGAATGAATGCAGTTTTGCCGGTGGATATCATTTCTTCTGACGTAACACCACATGGTCTAGAAATCTTTGCACACGATGGACCGAGCGTGTCGAGTCGATTAGAAGGACGGGTACTGGGTTCGATCGTATCGTCAGGCTGGGTTCTCGACGGGGTTGCTGCTCGAGAACACAGGTGCGGCCGTGATTGATGGCGGGCGAACGAGTCGCAGAGGAACGATGGATGGTCGGCGCGGGCGGCAGGGAGACTGGAATCGTTCGAGATGTATTCCATCTGAGACTTGTTTCGTGCGTGCCCATCATAACTGCGATCTTGATTTTCAGAGCCTAGTCGCCGTCCAAGAGCAACTAGATCTGTGCGATGCTGTCGTCTGAAGGGCATATTGAGGACAGTGACGCTAGTGATCGCAGGCCAGTCGTGGCAAGGGCCAGTGAATCGTGGGGCGCTGCGAGGATCGAGGGGTCAAGAGTCGACGAGGAAGACTGCATGTTTCTGTCCTCTTCCAGCTCTTCAGTACAAACGCTCTCAGGTTGTCAGAGCCCTTCTAACTCGCGCATCACCCACGCGCGACGGGTTGCGTGGGATTCGCAGCGGGGAAAGCATCTCGAATTTTCGCGTGGACTGGACGATGTTGAACAACGAGGAGACACCGTAGCGAACGCGGCGAACTCGAAGGGAATGGCGGAAAGGCAAGCGGTCACAGAGACAAAGGACGATCAGGTGCGCGAAGTCGATTCGGTTCGGCGTCGAAGCGTCCAACGCTAAATCTTCGGAGCCCAGGCGCTGCGACAAAGAACGAGGGTGGAAAGACGTTATCGGCGTGACAAAATCTCGGCGTTAAAAGACTGGTCCTTTGGAGCGCAGGAGGACCGCAAATGTTTGAGCAGAGTCAAATTGATTGCTCTTGCGAAAATGGAAAGCATGTAGGTCGCGCGACGCTCACGTCTGTGGCGCAGTCAGTGCCCAACTTCAAGCGACCACCACGAGCGCAAATGAAGAGTTAAAAAGATAAAACCAAGTGCAATCGATTCCTTCTGACTCAGAGATCAATATAGAGATTTGAAATTGGCGAAAAAAGAAACTCCCGATACGAGACTCGAACTCGTAACTTTCAGATTTCATGTGTTGATAAAAGTCTGACACGCTAACCAATTGCGTCAATCGGGAGATTGATTTGATTTGTTATTCCCTGTCAGAAATCTGAACTATAACCATGAGCACAATAGGGAAACAGTAAATTATTCTACTTTCTGCTCTATCTATTTCGCCTTCATTAAAATATCCCAAAGAATTAGATTCAAGCACACTATTTACTTCCTCATTTAAATATGACCAGCTGAAACAAGACTGTCTTTTGCTATTTCATTTAATATTTCAACTCCAGACCATACTACCCTGCAGTCTCAGTACGTCTTACAATCAAACTTTAAACTGGCAAACAATGCTGAAGGAACAAGATCCATGATATTGTCAATTGAAGTCGATTATACCAATATTTGAGAAAAGAAACCAATTGTGGCGGCTGGAGCTTAGCATGCAAAGTCGCAATTCAGTTCATTGGCCCATTGGCCCCTTATCACAAACTGTCATGATGAGATATCCTTTGACCATGAGCATTTCACGGCCACGCTTGAGCTCAAAAATCAGAGTCAGTATCTTGAACTCAGCAGTAACGGGCATACTCGAAATACCGGAAAAACCACACAGCCCGAGCTGTACACATAGACTTGTAGATGATACCACGCGCCTTCAACTCCTCCTTGAGATCAACCCTGCTTCCCACCTTGATGACGAGATTATCTCCATCGTACTCGACAACCCAATCATCCGAGCCAAAGATATCCCCGAGCGCATCGCGGAGCTTTTCCATCTTGCAGAACCGCTTGACCGGGAACTCGTGTCTGAAGACGAGCTTCTCAGTGTCGACAGCATTTGTGCTGGCCCATCGTTTGATGATAGGCATTGGGGCGTGATGTTGGTTATTGTATTTGGTGGACTTGTTGACTTGGATGGAGGGTATGGGGATGATAATAGGGGTCCTTGGGGCCTTTTATAGGTGGTCCTTGAGAGGTAAGGCAGTCAACGTTCACACTACTTGATGAGAGTGCGGTTCACTTGCCGAAGGAACTCATGATAAAAGCATCAATGTCTGTGATGATACGAGAGCTTCGAGATTCACAAGACACAGCTGTCGCTGAATGCGCCTGATAACTCATGACTGATTGGCACATGTTAGCCATCAGGTGAACAATGATAAGCTCCCAGGTAGTGGCTGCAAATATCTGAAGTACTTCCACGAGATCAATTTATGCCTGAAGAAAGGGGCCATGTTGACGTCCCTCATGGCTGAAGTGACCTCTGTGAATAGATTGCTGTCAGTGGTTCCGCATGTGATCAAGATTGGCTCTGAAAGGCATCAATCTGCTTTCATTTGATGTGGCTCATCATGAATACATAGTCACGATGAAAAACTGATGTACTGGCGATCACGACGCGAAGTAGGGAAATGCTCGATTCAGCGCAAACATAATATAACGAAAAGACTCCAAGATCAAGTATAAATAGATTGACAACCCCCAACATTTCCCATGCCAAGAACCTCAACACAACTAAACCTCCACATATTCAACACTAAAGAAATCATGCCTTCTGGGTCTTGCACCAAGACTAATCAGGGCGCCGCTGAGTGGTCCTGCAAACATGACATCAAACTTGAACTCATTAACGACAAAGGAAAATTTGAAGACGCGCTGAGAGTTATTTATCCTCTTGGGTTCAAGGTCAACTACAAGTACAGCCCTAGTACCTGCCGAGTTATTGCGCTTGCAAAGACCAAAGAGCCAATCGACCTGCAGAGAAAGCTCCAAGATGTCGGTGCTATTCTCCAGGGCCGATTCGGTCGAAGACGATGAGAGCTGAGATAAATGGTCCAGTCGCGTGGGGGGAAGAGAGGCGTACATCAAATGCCATTTTGGGATGCCGACGGTAATGAGCTACCTGTAGTTGTTCACATAGGAATCGCCTAAGTTAAGCAACCATCAATGACAAGTTAGGAAGTGATGCTGTGAGTTAGTTATGTCGATGGTCAAACCAAGATCTCCGTTGTCACGACAAACCTGCAATAAGATGTGAATCGAGAAGTGAAGAAACCTGAAAGGCCGAGAAAGCGTGACACCGCTTTGCGATGGATATTCTGAGCCCGTCCACGTTTCAAAGCTTGGGGACGGTGATGATGAGGTCCCCTAAAGGTCACGACAACTTGGAACTGAAGACAGTACTGAGAATGCCATAGGAGTAGTCTATGGGTATGGTGGGAGCCATCTTAAGAGGTTATCTTGAGTTGACAGGCTTGCTTCCAACAGGCATCTTACCTTATGTGTATTTTGCGTGCTTTAAGCTGGATTGTCTTTACGGAAGAGCAGCAGGCAGCACTTATTTATACACCTTGAGAGTCAGTTATTAAGATATCTAGCTTTTCAGCTAAAAGCAAGATCTTAAGTAACAGTAATAGTAAGGGCAATAAATATTTTATCTATATGCATTTTTTTTATTGTTCTTTACCTTTATGGCCTGGAGGCTGAAGCCTCATTTGACCCCTCAACCTTATCACAGAAACTCGCTCTGCACGCTGATAATGCGGTGCGGCATTGTACAGTCTTGGGCAGAAAAAAAATCTGTCTGCCTTTGACCAAAGATCAAGGCGTCAATGTCTCAGTTTGGGATGAAAATAAATCAACTACGGTAGGGCTATTGGCTGTTGATGCTTTCAGCTCTAGCTGTGGCTTGCTTACTTGCACTTTCAAATCAGGCTGGCGGTTAAGAACGAGGGGAACGAAAACTCCCCTCCCTGAGATCTTGACTCTTTCATCTTTTTTTTCTTGCAATCAAAGAGGATAAAATGGCTACATACTACAGTCCAAGACCGAGCCCCGTCAACTTGAACGCGCCGAATGACGAATATAATTTGGAGGTTGACACCTCCAAGATCGTCGTTGAAGGCCCCACGTTCAACAACCTCCCCGAGAGCTGCGACAAGTTTCGCATCCTGGTCATTGGTAAAGCCGGCGTTGGAAAGTCGACGATATGCTCGGTCGTGTTCGGTGTCCCTCCTGAGAAGGTAAGTTATAATCTCCAACGTGAAAGGCGCGTGCGAGTGACGGTGGCGAATACAGACAGGAGTTAGTCACCGTACTGTCGGGACAAAGAGGGAAAAGGTCTGGCAACCTATCACCTTTCCTGGCGAGAATGAGAACCTTGTTCTGCACGACTCGGGAGGCTTTGAAGCAGGTGACCTGAAATGCGTCGACGAGATCAACAGCTTTATCAGGTATCGTCGACAGCAGCCTAACTTGGCAGATCAGCTGCACTGCATCTGGCGAGTCAGCTCTTAACCTACCCAGATCACATTGGCTAACTGTTATGTCTCCAGGTACTGTATCAGCTGTCGCTCGAATCGACCGATTGAAAGTGCCGAAAAAGAATTCTTCCTCAACGCCGACGTCGGCGATATACCTGTTGTCGTCGTCTTTACGCAGTTCGATACCTTGGTCGATGACCACTTCTGCCAGCTGCGTCGACGTCAGCGTAACCGTACAAAGACAGTTGATATGGATCAGCTCGAAAAGGATGCAATGAACTTTGCCATTGCAGACTACGACTCCAACTATCGCGGACAGTTTGAGAGGGAGTTTGGACGGCGGTTGCGCGTGGCCATTATCCGGCTCAGCATGCCACAGCCGGAAGATGGTAGGAGAATATCGTAACCTTTATACATGTAATGTAGCTGACGCTTTGCAGGTGAGCCAATGGAGACGTCAGGTGTTGATTCCTTGGTAAAGGAAACAAGAGGAATGCTGCTAGCAGACGGTCTCAAACTTCTGTGGACGGCAGCACAGTGCCACTCGGCAGACATGAAGCTGAAAGGTAAAATATATCCATCCTTTCCCAAATAGCCTGTTGCTAACGCTCCTCAGAGTCAATCAATCTGGGCATGGACGTCTTTTGGAAAGCAGTTGGTACTTCTTCAATCCCCTTCATCCCATTTGTAGGCGCCACAGCCCTCTACAGCGCCTTCATCAAGATCCTGAAAATTATCAACACCATCTGGGGCATTCCAAGCTGCACGCCCCTCCTCCACGACTCCAAGGTCCGCAACCTCTTCCTTCAAGGATGCTTCGATGCTTCAGCAGGAGACATTCTGACCTCCAAGTTCCTGGTGGCACTGAATTTCTTTGGGCCTTTGACAGCTACCCAAACATCAACCGTTATTCTCAAGATGATTGCTGGCATATCTCTACTCTATGAGAAGCTGTTTTGGTATATCAAGAACCACCCTGAGAGGGTTGTGAGCCCTGCTACTATTGGTCGCATGGTGATGGAGTTCAGGAGGAGTCAGGGACAGAGAAACATGTCTGCCCGTCTGACGTATCGTATTAATATTACGAACTGCTACGACAAGGCGGCGTGCTTGGCCGAGTTGGAGGAGGCTGTTGAGGCTGGTCGTAGTGTGATGGGTAAGGAAGGGATGAGAAGGAAGACTATCGTTGATAAATAACTGGTTCTCTTTATTTGGCTTTTTGTTTGGTAGTGAGTCTCACTATTTAATATCTAGTACTTTGCCTCCTTTTGCATGGCAATTGATATCACATTTGAGAAGCAAATTGCAGACCGTGTAGCGCACTAGAAAAACATTCGGCTTCGGGGCAGCTCCGACAACATCAATCTTCAGAAATTCCTCACTGACAGTGAAGATGTTTTTCGGAATTGAGCGCGGAGGACAGGACAGGGGAGGCAACCGCGAAGCTTGTAGGCCATGACGAGACAAATCCTGTTATCTTTAGATATAATGTCTTGAAAGATGAGCTGGCCGCAGGAAGCCTGAGCGGAAGAGATGCGAGTAACGGAGAAGACATGAAAGCGCACTATATTTAGGTTACTAATCTTATAGTTCCTAATAAGGTATGAGACTGTATTCATCAAGGGTAGGACAAGTGACCACGGTTGAATGGCTGTGTATAGAGTACGTCTTCACACCTTGAATGGACCTTTGTGGCTATGTAAAGAAGCTTGTCGGCTTGTGAACTGGCAGACAACTCACTTTCAAAAAAGGAGGCTGATAGCCTGACGTTCATGCCTTGTTCATAGTGACAGTGTGCCTGATGCAACGTGAGTGACAACGAACAGGCAGAGCGCATTGAGTATAGATAGAGGCGACCAGTTGGTAGAAAGGCTGACCAAAAAGGAACCAAACTGATCACACACCCATTAAGAATCACACCGCGAATAATTGAGAATTATATCCTCCGCAGCCACAATTTCCGGAGACTCAAATATCGGAGACAAAACTGAATACAGTGCACACACCATTTACATTCCTTATAGCCTCGTCAGAGAAGAAAATCTAGAGGCTATAGACAAGAAGTTGCCCGACTTCGTCCCTGGTGGAATACACATGACAACAACGACAGAGGCTATGGCGCATTATAAGATTGAGGGACTCGTGGTAAAGGATCCAGCGGATTTCAATCTACTCCACGAACTGCAGGAACTTGATCTCGTCATGAAGGATTGAGAAAGGGTGAACAGGGACGGAAATACTGGGAGGGGAGTGTCATAATGGATGACCAGGAAAGAGGAAGACCGTGTTCATAAGCCAATAGCTACATCTAAACAGAATGAAAAGCTTCATTTTGGTTACAAGGAAAAGAAAAGTGACAATGTTTCATTTGAGAAGATCATTCTCGTGATAGAACTGTGAACAATTCTTCACCGAAATTGTTTATCGCGTAGGCATGCCTGACATATTCAGCAATACATTTACGTCTTGCGTGATCCAGTGAATTTTCTGCACAAGCCACTCGGGCAGCGAGCAAATGAATCTTGTGACTCAGATTGGCTGAGAGAGTACCAGGAAACGATTCACCCGAGAAGTGAATAGACCGCCCACCGAGCTGTTGAGAGTGATGATATGTCCGATAGACCTGTGAAAGGACTCCAGGTTGAAGGTTGTTCATTGACAGAGGGCTGATAATCACACTCCCTGATCGACTGTGACAAGTGTCTGTTACAATGGCAGTGAAATCATTACGAGGTGAAGATTGAATATAGAAAGAGGCGAGTCGCCAGCGGTTATTAGCCAGGCCAACAGACAACATAAACAACAATCTAACTAACTCACCATAAACTTCAATTTCACATTCACTACCTGCAACAATGTCTGCAAACCAGGAACCTGAGACTTGGGGAAGTCAAATCACATATGTCCCCGTCCGTCTTGTCAAGGACGTGAACAATTTCAAAACAGCGTTGAGGGCACACTATGGTGAAGGAGTGACGCACCCTATCAAGAGCTCACATGGGGAAGAAGCCAAGTATGAGGTTATGGCACCTCAAGCGAGTACAGGACCCGCGAATCTGGTAAAGACTCTCCAGGACGAGGGTGTTCTTAGGAAAGAGGGTGAGGAGTGAGAGGAAGACGTCCGACATCATGGGTTCCGTCGCTGAGGAGGAGAGATGTAGAAAACGCTTCAGCTACTATCTCAGATACAATGAGACAATGAGATCAATTCATTGACTATTATTTCTCCACAGTCACAGGCTTCAGTTTAAGTGACGACGAAAGGTGATCTGCTTGCACCGACAATCATAAAGGGTGACGCTGTTCATAGCCGATTCAACAACTTATTCTCTCTCAAGAAGTGTGGGTAATTGTGCGCTGTATATTGTGATGCCAGTGAAACCACCATAGCTGCCTATAAATTATATCGTCGCATTAGAAAAACGAAATAAAAACCAACATCAAAACTCATTGATAGCATAGCCACTTATAAAGCGTAACTTTATATTAGAACAAGTATAAACAATGGCTACCTACGGAACTCAAATGCACGATATCCCCATTCGACTTATTGGGGACGAGACTGCTTTCGAAAGAGCTGTAGAGGCCATCTATCCCAATTGTGTCACGTTTACGTATCATAGAACAGGTACCACGACTTCACCATGGCCGGTCTGTAACGTCCAAGCGAATTCAAGCACGGGACCTGCTGATCTCGTAAAACATCTACAGGACGCTGAGGTTATCATGAAGGAGTGATAGAGACGTAGGAAGATTAGTGGAGAAATACGGAGGGAGGAGAAATATGCGAAACAAAGTTCTGTTGCTACTTCGACAGCTGGGAGAACTCTAAGTGGTTGACTCGTTTAATTTAGCCACTGTATTCTAATGTGAAGGTTATGTCGTCTAAGAGGCTTCACAGTACATTTAATAAGCTTGCAATTTGTGAGAAGGATGCCATGACCATATAATTGCCAATCCGTTCTTGGAAATGAAGTGAGCTTAACGACCTTGATGCTCAAAACCTGTAGGACCGACGTAAGCGAAAGAGTCATGTAGAGAAGTAGAGTTTCGCATGTTAGGGCACGGCTGACAAACTTCATATAAATGGCTTGCCATGTATCTTGCCATTTGTAGCTGAGGCCTGTGGCTGGAAGCTTCTCTTGGCCCCGCGTATTTGAGTTGCAGGCTTGACGAGGTGGCCACGAAAGGAACAGGAAGCAGCTGGACGGGAGACGAAGGAAATGGGTAAGGGTGTAATAGTTCAATGGTTGATGGTTTTACAGGGACTGTACCCAACGCTCCGGCGGAATAAAAGACTGCAAAAAGATGAATTATGTTTCTGATTGACTGCCTACTGGCGTAAGGCTGCCAGGCGGTGTCCTAGATCTAAGTTGCCAAGATAACGATATGGTTTACTTCGTCAAACTTAATGGTCTTATCGGCTCCAGATATGACGAGTGCTTGGTTTCATGAGTCCATTTGTATGACGGCCATAATAGTCACAAGGTTCACAACTTCAGAGTGAACTATACTTGTAATACAAGTTCGAAAACGCCGCAACCTAATTACGAGGGGAATAAATATACGTGTACTCGTTGATCAAACGGCGCCACTGAAAGACCCTCTCTTTCCGAACACGTTCGCTACAGGATGTTGATCCTCAACTTATTCAACATCGCCATCTTGGTCCTCAGCAACCAGGTATTTGCTTCACATGTCCTGGGCGACAACACACTTCAGGCTCGCCATCACCCTCCACCACCACCACCGCCTCCCGTTCCTCCACCTGTTCCTCCACATCCTCCACCCCCTCTTCCCACAACAACCCTATCAACCACCGCAAACACGTCAACTGTAAAGATTCCCCCACGTGTTATTCCCCAAACCTTTCC
>JAAOAY010000463.1:0-24775 GCA_013396255.1 Fusarium sp. NRRL 25303 | reverse complement strand
CCACCGCCGCCTCCCATCCCTCCACCTGTTCCCCCACATCCTCCACCCCCTCTTCCCACAACAACCCCAGCAACCACCGCAAACAAGTCAACTGTAAAGATTCCCCGACGTGTTATTCCCCAAACTGGTCCTATCCCAAAAATTTACCTTGTCCCAAGGCACCAATTCGACAACTTCGCCGGCAAACCCGTTCCTCCACATCGACCACTTCCGCGGCGCGATATTCCAGGCATTGTTAAGGTGGTCGGCAAAATACCAGACTTTGTAAAAGACGACAGGTATGAATGGAATAACACACAATACCCCGCCTATTCCCTCGGGAGGATCCTCCTGGGCGCAAAGTCATTTGCGAACGCGAAGGGTAGAACTTGCAGTGGCTCTTTGGTTGGTCCACGACACGTCTTGATAGCAAGGCACTGCTTCGGCGATAGACTAGCCGACAGTGTTACATTCGAATCCAACTTCTTCGAGGGTCGGAGGGGAGGAATATCGTACGTGATGGACATTATCGTTCTGGACGGCCTAGAATGTCATAAAATCCCCAAAAATGGACAAGAGAAATTTGATTGCGCACTCAGTAACGATTGGGCTATCTTAATTCTCGCGGATCGAATGGGTGAGACACACGGGTACCTCGGGGTAAAGGAATTCGATACAAAGACACTGATGAACAAGCAAGCATTTGTGAGTACAACAGAATAGAACAAAAGAATGGCTACTAACGTTAGATAGTCGCACGTGGGATATCCTACCAACTCTTGGTATCATACAGCAAAACCTATGCGGCAGGATGGAATAACAGTAGAGAGATGTTATCACTCCTGCGACATTCCTGGCGATCGGCTGATCACGGATGCAGATTGCCAGAGCGGAGCATCAGGGGGGCCATTGTTTAGGATGGAAGATGGACTGGCTTGGCAGTATGGAGTGGCGAGTTCACGGTTTGGGGACCTCACCAAAAGCGTGGCTCCTCCGGATAGGTGTGCTTTTGTATCGAGCACCAAGTTTATCAGTGCAGTTGCTATGGTGCGAGAGCAGTTCCCTTAGGACATGGGGCAAATTGGTTTGTTATTAGCAGGATGGTCATGTAGCTGCATAGGACGAGTAAATTGCGTCGATTGGCCAACGAAATTGCCTCCCTACTTGAGTCCGTGATCTCGATGCAGCGGTTCTAGTGGGCGTCATGGCCGCCCGATCAAGACAGTGATGATGGTCAATGGAAGACACATGATAGTTAGAGAATGTGATAATGAGAACAGGGGATGAACCTTCTCTCACACCTATACCCATCCTCGAAACGAGCCAGCGGTTGTGGCGAGCTGGACTAGACGTATCCAGCCCCCCTTGAACAGGTGAATAGGCCTAGAACAACCACTGACAGTGATGGAACACCACAATACTAGCACGAAGACGGTGGTCACATCATGAAACCTGGTTTTGGTCACTGCAGAGACCTCTGACAGGCCAATGAGCGAGAGTGGCCAAATATCTAGCTCTCTACGATGGAGGGATGCTGGACACCTGCGGTCACAGGGTCTGAGCATCCAGGATCGCAGCAAGCCACTGAGCAAGGTTAAAGAGCAAGCTGCAGCATTAAGTGCTTGCTAGCTCACCCCCAAAGAAGATGAAAGCACTTCCAGCACATCATTGATGCCGTCGAAGGTGCTCGCCACGAAAACCCTTGGTCATTATGACTTGACGAAATGGATGCTACAATTCAAGAAGACAGCCTTAAGAAATGAAGGGACTGGCCACTATGAGAGATAGCTGCATTACTGGATACAGGCTTCTGTATGGTGAAAGCTACGCTTGGGAATGGCGAAGGATTGCGCGACCACTAGATCCCAGTCTGCATCTAGGATGGCCACAAGCCACTGAGCAAGGGTCAAACGCGAGCTTCAGCATCAGTATTTCTTAGCAACAGGGCGAGAGCGTCCTCAGAACATCATTGATGTCGTTGAAGGGCATTTGGACAGGGAGCCCTTGGCCATTGTGACTTGACGAGTCCCCAGCGACCTTTCAAAGAGACTGGCTTTTGCACGCGATGGAGCTGAAGTCCAAGAAGCATAGATGTAACATTGGCTTCAGACTTCAGTCGCGGGAGCTGGCAGTTGGTGGTGGTGAAGGATTCCGCGGCTGCACGACTGGCTGCCCCTGAACACCATCGTGAACACCATCACATGTCGACGGGCGCTCCGGCCTGCCATCGAGCCCAGTGAGGGTAGGGAAGATTTCGTGGCTTGCATGGGATCCAAATTCTGAATGTGCTATAACATGGAGGGTGACATGTACTGCTTCGACATCTCAGCTCGTAGTCTCGAACACGGAACTTGCGTTGGGCAGCGCCACTTGAGTGACCCCGGAGAATATCCCGAGTTGCATTCGAATTTGGGTACCAAGCGAGACTGGGCGGTTCGTATTGAAAGATGGTTGAGTTGAAGAGGGTCTTTCTTGAGATGATGTGAGCTGCTCAAGTGATGATAATGACCGACTCCTAGACACGAGAGGTCGCTCTATTTATAATATGAGAGTTGAGTAAGGAGAACCTGATTTGGGAGACGATCTGAAAGAAAGAGGCAATGCATACCACGTCTATCCACTGATGGACGATCTCGGATGCAACCGCTTTACCTCTACTCCATTGATGTACATCATCAGACGAGGAGTTTCCCCAGTTGACCTACAGCCCTAAGGAAGGGGACACAAAACTTGAGACTCGGATTGATCGTAGATTATTAGGTTTTGGTGCAGGCCAGTCTCGCGTTTTCTGTCCCCCAAAGGCCGCCAACCGTCAGTAATCTGCTTCTAAGCTAGTTGCTTGGTGCCCACTGGCTCTAGCATCTAACCTACTGATAGTTAATTGGAGTTTCCATATCACCATCATTTCCGACCAGCCTTTTGCTTGGCAAGCACGAGTCTCGGAATACCGAGCCGTGTTATTATCTTGGCCTGAATCCAGGAGAGGCTTGATAAGACTGAAATGAGGCCAGCCTATCATATCATCTGAGTCAGAATGAGCTTCATCAGCCTTCATCGGGAAGAGTAGGATGGGGAGGTTCCCCAAGTTCAAGCCAAGCCTTGATTCCCCAATGTCAGAGCGATAACATGCATTATTGTTGGCGCTATATCCCCTTGCTCCTTGGTCTCGGTTCCGACCCCATCCGGACCACAAGAGCTGAGTCCCCGAAGTACTGACGGGATCCCAATAGTAGCCTCCGAGACTCTTTCCCCAAGAAGCCAAGCGAAATCTACGCCATACAACACTGAATCTCACCACAGAGCCTCATCGGATGAAATAGGAACCCAGGCGCATTCCAAACACCTTCCAGCAACCAGTCAACGGAAATGCACATTTGTCCAAGGTCGCATTGCGTCTTTCAACCCTGGAGCAATAGAGTTTCGTCTCAAGGATGACGTGCCAAGAATACGAGCCCCCGTAAGCATCCGACCTTCAACCAACAACATCCTCAAACCAATCCAGTAATTGCGCCGATGCTTTCGCTTAGAGGCACCATTAGTAAACCGTCTGTGCTCATCATCCCCAGTTATCACAGTGAGATACCCTTGCGGGGAAACGCAACCACTCCCCGTTCTAGCTGAAATAGCTGATGTCTAACCAAAGCCAAGACTAAACCCCAGACTACCAACGCCATAAAGTGGGACAACGTCACAGCGCATTTGGAGCTGGTGCAGATCTGTAAGACGCCAGCGGTGAATCCTTCGAGAAGACGTCTAGAGGGAGATCCCGTCGAAAAGAATCCGGGAAGGCGGGCTGTCTTGAGCCTATCATTTGACACTGAGCGGGCGTCGAGTCGATAGTGCAGGCGGCTACTGGAATGTGTGTCTGGATAGGGCTAAGCACATGCATGACTAGAATGCACGATGAAGAAGCGGCAATTCTTCTAGAAAACAACTTGGTTGCAAGATCAGCGAGCTTAAAACTAACCCTAGCATCATTTCACCGGCGTATCACTGGATATTTGCTGTGGCGGAGCATCGTTAGTGGAGTGCTAGTGCACAGTTCGCGGAGTAAACAGCCCCCAACCCCCTCAGTGAGATGCGGGCACCGAACCGCTAGATCCCCCCGCAGATATCACATTTTAGTTATTGGACTAGAGCGGGAATCTTCGGAACGGTCTGGACTCGCCAAGAGGGGGTTCTGATACAGGCGCTATGATGTTGTGATGCAATGCTCCGAAGTTCAAGCTGCGAGTTTGGTACGAGGGATTAGGGTGGTATTCGTGACCCAATCTCTGGCACATCCCTGTTGATGCTCTGGGATGGGCTTACGGTTGCATCGAGACGCCCACATGCCGTACTTCAGGTTACAGGTAGTCGGATCATTGTCATTGCGTAAGTTTGATAGCGTAAACTGGGGGAGATTAAAGGTTCAATCGATGATTCAATTACAACAGCCTTATCTCTTGGAGGTGATGCCAATGATGAGGAGAGAAGCCAAGCTGACTCCTCTCCTTGGCCAAAAGGGTGCGGAGGCACTGAGGCAGCCTAGTCAGTCAGCGGAGTAGCCAAGCCAAACTCTCCCTTTAACATGCGGAGACAACTACTACCCTCACTCTTGGCCAACATCTAATGAATCATGCAAAACAAAACATATTACAAAAACATTCATCTAATAACTTTACTTTCTCCCCATCGTGAGCTGCAATGACGCGGGGGAAACAGTGCTCACTTCTGTAATCCCTGCTGCTCTCTACCCCATGTCTACTCCGCAACCTTAATCGTTAAGCTTAATCTCCTTCCCTGTTCGGTATGGTATGGCCTTGTTGCTGCGGGCGTACAGTTCTGGAAATCCCGCAGTGGGGAAATGACTTGGAGTTCTCGTCTAGCTGGCTAGCCTGTCAAGCCTGTGTTGTTCATTAATGGGAGGGCTGTTTTGGAGGTAGGCAGTGCAATGCGATGTTCTCCAATCAGTGATGAGACTAACCGCTCGTGATGATAACGCCACTGAGCTTGACCATTCTTCTAGAAGGAAAGAAGCATTCTAACCCAAAGCTTAACATTCGTATGGAAATCGAACCTATTAAACGCCCGGAACTAGTTTCTATAACGGTTTAACTCATCTTGGCGCCGTTTTCTAGCGCTGTGATAAAACCTGCTCGTGGACTAGAAGCGCAGACCATCTGTTGATCAAAGACACACAACACCATGACATCCAGTTCATCCCTGTTTTCGCAAGACGAGTACTACCCCAAGTTTCTTGGCGAGGTTCCACACGGTCTAGACCAACCTAATCTCTTCTTCCCAGATCTGCCCTCCGAATGTCACGGTCTACGGCTTTGCCGACTCCTACTCTGCACCCCGCAATGCGGGGGATGGTCAAGGACCATGGGGAACTTGGGGGATGATCGTTGGCATCCCCAGGTTTTGTCGCTGTCAAGCAATGTCTATATAAGTGTCCGTGAAGCGCCCACTCTTTTGTTCTCATCAAGGCAGTCGATCGCTTTGACTACCCAACTACTTCTCTATCTTAAACACTTCTTCTTGACTTGTACTGTGCTTCATCATGGCTCAGCGTGACGAAAAGACCGACATCAGGGACGTCGAGCCCCAGATCTTTCAGAATGAGTATCCGGAGAAGGCAATCCCTCGGGTTGACAAGATTGATTACTCTGGTGCTCATGAGAAGACTGATCCTAAGGAGATTGCTCTTGTGAAGAAGCTTGATCGATGGATGATGGTGAGTAACTGATCACTGATAGAAAGGAGATGAGTGAGCTGACGATTGTAGCCCATGCTTTGGAGTATGTACTGGCTCAACTATCTTGATCGCAATGCTATTGCCCTTGCGCGTCTGAATGATCTCGAGGAGGATCTTAACCTCAAGGGAACTGGTAAGTCTTACCTTCGCATTTCCAAGTCTTGACTAACAATCTGCAGAGTATCAGACCTGTGTCTCTATCCTCTTCGTCGGTTACATCCTTGGTCAAATCCCCTCCAACATGTTCCTCACCCGCACTCGCCCCTCTCGCTACATGGTAAGCTCACTCTTCGCCATCCACTCACAAGTGAACCAACACTAACATCTCAGGGTATCATGATGATGCTCTGGGCCATCGTCAGCGCCCTCACCGCTGTCGCAAAGGACTTCAAGGGTCTCCTCCTCACCCGCTTCTTCCTCGGTCTCACCGAAGCCCCCTACTATCCCGGCGCCGTCTATCTCCTCTCCATCTTCTACACCCGCAAGGAGGTCGCAACCCGCATTGCCATCCTGTACACCGGAAACATCCTCGCCACTGCTTTCGCTGGTCTCATTGCTGCTGGTATTTTCCACGGTCTTGATGATGTCGCTGGCCTTGCTGGCTGGAAGTGGCTGTTCATCCTCCAGGGTGCTGTCACTTTTGTGATTGCTGTTGCCGGCTACTTTATCCTCCCTGATTTCCCTCTTACCACTCGATGGTTGACTGAGGA
Organism: Fusarium sp. NRRL 25303; assembly: GCA_013396255.1. Lineage (NCBI taxonomy): Eukaryota > Fungi > Ascomycota > Sordariomycetes > Hypocreales > Nectriaceae > Fusarium > Fusarium sp. NRRL 25303. The sequence goes on along the minus strand of JAAOAY010000463.1, from coordinate 18,346 downwards.
GGAGAGACAATTGGCTCATAACCGTATGGAGCTTGATACTGTAGGTAACCAGGGTGAGACCAGCACCTTGAAGGGTCTTAAGCAGGCTGCTAGTGATCCTATGGTTTGGATCTTCTGTGCTATGGCTCATCTTCACTTGGCTGCCAACGGTTTCAAGAACTTTGTGAGTCTTTCAATTCCTCAATTGGTGGCAACTGCTAACAGATTAGTTCCCCTCTGTCGTCAAGACTCTCGGCTTCAACACCACCATCACTCTCGTCCTCACCTGCCCTCCTTACCTCATCGCCGGCGCCAGCACCATCCTCGTCTCATGGATGTCAGGCAAATACAACGAGCGAACCTGGCACATCACCGCCTCCAAGACCGTCGCAGTCATTGGATTCGCCTCCGCCGCTGCTACTCTCAACACAGCTGGTCGTTACGTCTGCATGGTCATCTTCACCATCGGAACCTACGCCGTCAACAGTCTTATCCTCGGTTGGTGCGGCTCTGTCTGTGGCCAGACCAAGGAGAAGAAGGCTGTTGCCATTAGCATGGTTACCATGATCATGAACATCAGCTTTATCTGGACTCCTTATCTCTGGCCCAAGAGCGACGAGCCCAGATATGCTATTGCCATGGCCAGCAGTGCTGCTTTCAGTATTGGCACTGCAGCTCTTGCTTGGCTTGCTAAGATCATTCTCAAGAGGCGAAACCAGAAGCTCCGTGCTCAGGATAGCGAGACTGAGATCTTTTATGTCTACTAAAAGACATTGGGTGATGAATTGATGATTTGGACTTGACTAGAGTTTCTGGAAGGATAGTAGGATTTGAGCAGGAATTGAGGGATATAGAGATGGCAGAGTAGATATGTCAATACTTGGTCTCTTTCGCAATATCAGACTGCTTCACATAACCATATACCCCAGTTTCAACGTGCATGTTAATTGACTACTTAAGACAAATCAGTTAATTAGTCGACATAATTTGAATAGCGTTAACGTCAAGCAAAAATGATGCCATTGTCGCTGATGGTAGACAAAAGAAATAGCTTAAAAGTGGCTTAGAAAGTGCAAAAGGAAACTCCGGTACAGGGAATCGAACCCTGGGCTCCGCGGTACTGATCTCTCAGGTTATGAGAGCGCGAAATGTTAGCCACTACACCATACCGGATGATGCTGCTTATACTTCAGCTCTTGAAATTAAGGCTCAAGAATGCCAAGCGGGCGGGTTAGGGGGGACGTGCCCGCCCACGGCTTCGTAGCTTGTCCAGCCACAGATTTGATCAGGCTTTGGATGGATTCATTTTTGCAAGGGGAGACGCGTGACTTGCATCCAAGTTAATGTCTGGGTGAACTCGTTATTGGCAGTAGCTCGAGAAACAACCATCAGGGCTGTCCATGTTCTTGGTGAACTCGAACATGGTGTTCAATCAGAGTGACTGCGCTTGCAAGGCAGTGGCAGAAGCTATGCCTCGACTGCCTGGTTGCTGTACTGACGTTCTGTCACATGTTGACCGTTTGAGAACCAAGGACGCAACGATCGTGGCATGGCAGTTCACAGGCAACTGGACAAGCACAAAAAGGGGTGTCGGACCATACCTGGAAGTGAGAAGGATGCCAGCTTCATGGGTCTTTTTATCGCAACGTTGGAAATTTAGAAGATCGATGAGATTCTTCATTCGTGCCATCTCTGAGACTACATACAACAATTGATATGAGATGCTATATCGCATGTTTCCCCCCCAGAATGCTCGTGGCAATGTCCCCGACTCCTGTTCGGGCTTCAAACTATTCATCTGAGGTGTTCGGCGAGAAGCTTTACTGAACTTGTCACTACAAGTGAACATCACTGATGCCTCTCTTCAATTTCATGGGCTGCATTGACCCTGCTCTCAGAAGTAAGTTCTGCATCTTTGATGGGGGATGGTTCATCATCAAAACCCATCAAACGGCATGAGACTAGCAGCCCAGGCAGCACCCGCAGCTCTGCCCTCTGTCCACTGCCACTAGCAGTCTCGCCCACCGACCAGGAAAATAAACTGTCGAGCACTGCCAGTGGCATGGCCGCGTTCCCTTTTCGATCTCTTACCTCACGCTTCGCTTCCGATCAACTCATTCTTCTTCCTTTTTCATACACCAACATCATCCCAAACATATCCCACAAAATCTTACTTTTTCTTTCCACCAACAAGTCAACTCTTTATTCTTCTATCATCACAAGTCGTAGACTATTCTTCACAACTCGCCCCAGACAGCTCCCACATATCACGAGCCTCAGAACCATTACCTCCACCGACATTCTCATCCACCTTCTTCGACGGTAGCAATCGCATATCTCTCTTTTTCCACCTCAGCGCAACGCTGAAGACTCCTACCATACTCTACCAGATGCATCAGCTGTTGGTATCACGACAACTGTCCGTCAACTTCGTTAACTCAAGGAAGAGCAAAAGGTCCTTTAGAGTACCAACCATCGACAGCTCTCTCTTCTTTTACACAGCATCTACTATTTAATCTGATCACTCCTACCACATCCCACACTGCTCCTGACTGTGGAGAGCAGGTATAAACTTCGCCTTGATCACCACAATCTGAAAGCCAACCATATCCCCCAGGCTCGACTGAAAACACAACATCTCCCACAGCGCGCCAGACCTTTAACACAAAATTATCACAAACCCCTCTACCTTTCTCATATCTTCTGGTCTCAGGAACCCACGGCGAAATATTCTCAAACAAAATATTTGTCTATCCTTCGACCTTGGATCTACGTCAACATTGAAGACACCATTACGGTAAGCATCATTCTTTATCAGTTTACACCCTATTCTTCCTCGTTTTATATCTCATACTAACTCTCTCAGATGCCATCTCCCTTTGAAAAACTCCCTATGGAGGTTAAGGTGGCGATCCTAGGTTACCTGATCCCTCCCATGTGCAACCCCATGAACTACGGGGTCCACCCTCAGGCAGCTTACGCCACCGTAGGAAACTTCAAGCGTGTGTCCAAGGGTTTCGAGGAAGTAGCTGATGCGATCCACTACATCAAGGCCATCGCAGTCGCTGATGGGGAAATTAAATTCACGATGGATCCCATCCAGGACAGTCTCGTGGTGTTCTGGATGGCGATACCAAAGCCACTTCCCGACAGTGACTGGACTCGATCCATGAAGGCAGCTAACTTTGAGGTGGATGACGACGCGCTTCCCATTCGTCGTCTGATCGTTTCCAACCACTATCCTATGCAGCCCCGGTCTCAGGACCCCCTAGGATATGGTAAGTCTTCTCAAAACGTTTGATGGCAATCGCTAATCTTCTTAGTCTCCCGAACCAGCCGATCTCAAACCGTCAAGAACACTCTTCGCTGGAAGAACGAGCCTTTCGAGACCGATCTTCCTATGTTCGCTCGCTTCCCACTACTCAAGGAAGCTGTGGTTTCAATATCCATGATGTCCCGATTGTGGCACATCTCCGGATTCCAAATGGAGGGACCGGATGTTGAAGCACCACGCCCGAACGGCGAGAGTTGGGGATTCAACCGCGTTGGGTCTTACAACGCCGCTGCGGCACGATATTTCGAGGCCAAGGGCATCCAGGCCGACACTGGAATCACTTGGGAGTTCCCAACTTCAGTTTTTAGAGGCCACCATGCGTCTATCGTCTCGGAGCCAGAAGATCTCCATCCGGAGGTTGATCCGCATGCCACCTTCATTCATCCTACAGACCTACCATTCATTGGGTTGAATGGGTACAGCCGTGGAACCCGCTCACTTGGAGGAAAATGGGCTGGCTTCCGATACTATACCAAAACCAAGAAGGTCCAATTTTCTCCACTCGCGTGGCATGAGGTTAAACCGATCATCGATCAGCTCGGAGACGATCCGTCGGCTGGTCAGTCACTGCCCAATGGGTATCCACAGTTTATCGCGCGTGTGTGGATGATTCGCGAGGGAGACGAACCCAAGGATAAACCCCATCACTGTTGGATGGATGTGAAGGAGCCCAAGAAGAACGACGTCGACGAGCCTTGGGAGAAGGACGAGCCCTATGTGGAGGAGATCGCCAACACTTAGAAGATGGTGCGCGACACTCTTCTCCGCCGACACGAGCATGCAGGGTACACTCTGGACCTGAACTGAGGGAATGAATGGGCCGAGGAGCATATGGACATGTAAGAAGTGACGAAACCGGGTGATATTGACTGCTGGGATACATCGAACGGGCGCTCTGTGGAAATTGGGCTGCCTATGTGGCAAGGAGACTTACTGAGGAGAGACAAAGGTACCGATGTTGGCGTCTGAGCTGAGGTTTGAGATTGTGAAAGCTCTTGTGTTTGGACTTTTTGGTTGCACGGTTGCCTTATGTTTATTGTACGACTTGTAATAGTAGCTGTTTGCAGATTACCACCTAAAGGTCAGCTGGGCATTAGTCTAGATCCCGGGATACAGGAATTCATGAAAGATGAGATTTCCTACAAAAGATTGAGAGAATATGTGTTGTTTGATGACCGCTTTTAGTGACTCTCTTGTGGAAAACTGGACAAGTGATGGAGAAGAAAAGGAGTTCCAGGAGGCCATGGTCATTCTAATTCGTGTAAGGCGTGTGATGCAAGTATCAGCTGTCAGGTCTATCAACTAAAAGTTACATATTAGTGATTGAATTTGAAGTTTTAAAAGGTTCTTTCAGAAGTCGCGTCGTCCTGGAACGCACCACCAGAGTACGTGTAAATCCCAAGTAAACCTCTTTACCATCATGATTACGAACTCCTTTGGATCCTGGATGCAACACGACACGGGTCCCAAACAGCAGAAAAGTTGGACTTTGAAGGAGTCATTTGGCCCACTGTTAAAGATGAAATGCGACACCATGAACTCTGAAATGGACTTCTCGATCGATGCAGAGGCAGGCGTCGCAACCCTGGCGAAGCGGTTCGGAAGCGGGCTGATTAGACGACAGGCAAATTCCCCAGAGACGATCGTTTCGTCGAATAGCAGGGAGTGACTTGAAGAAGTCGATGGTGGGCGTATTGGGAGACAGTACAGCTTCCAGTACGCCATGGGAAAAGGTGAGGCGGTATATTGAAAGGCCTCTATAGAGTACTTCTTCTCTGGGGAAAAGGTAATATTGTATCGCTGTGGGAGCAGGAGCCACGTCGCGCTACAAACGAACAGCCTTTGATACAGCAGCAGCGACATTGGCTTCTAAGATGGCTTGAGCGCCTTGATCCCAAATTCAAATAGAGCTTGTATGGAATTAGATGTACCGAAAGTCATATCGCTCCGGTAATTCTCGACCCCTTTGAGGTTCGTTTCCATCAGTGCAAGTGGGCCTGAAATAAAATCCAAGGGTGTCCTCGAATTTTGTCCGTGTTAAAGAATGGTTGTAAATGATCGTGTCACGTTACCTGGTCTTAGCCCATGTCCTACCAGGAACATCGTGCATAGGCCAGAACGGATGGGAATGGGAGCAGTGAGAGCAAAGGTGATGTCCTTTAGGGTCTGGGCGCATATGATGGATTGTTGATGGGCTAGTGATGTTGAAAGATGTCGGAAATAATAACATGCTAGAGTTACTGCGCGAGATCGTCAAGGCTGCCGGACAGAATAGCTCATGCACGTCGACAACAGCAACAGCAAAAACAACATCCGCCTCCAAGTCGGCTCAAGGCCTTGAGCCATCGACCATATCCTTGCTTACAAATTAGGATCTGGCTTGTGTCAATAGCGATATCTTTACAGGAGATGGCACAAGATTAGGCATCAATGTCAATACTATGGACTGATCTAGATACTTATCTTTGTTCTTTGCTCACGTCTTCTTCTTGTGCCAAGTCTGTCCGCTCTCTCACAGTCCATACAAGTAACACTTCGGGCTAAATCTTCTCATATCCATTATAGTTGCTACTCGCGCCATATCTTGCGAGCTACCGCAAGGAGTAGCCCGAGTATAGAGAAGTAATGCATTGCCAGTGTTGAGGGACAAAAGTCTGTCACTGTTGATAAGTGGTTCAAATCTTCGCGGATCCTTTCCATCGCCTCCAAACTCTCACAGTTCTTACTTCCGTTGTCCTTTCCACGCTTTCTCTGTAGGTACGATCCTCGACCTACCGTACGACTCACACTGACACCTAGAGAAACTCCAGTCCGTCAATGGGGACCGATAGTAAAATGGAGAGGTGTAGTCCCACGGCGATGGAGGGTAGCATGAACCATCTTCCAGGTGGTGACAAGTTGCTTTACCCAAGTTTCATCAGTCTGCGGGTCGTATTCCTTGACCTTCATCCAGCCGTAAACACCACCAGGAAGCTCCTTCTTCTTGTCCCGAATAATCTAAACTCGGGACACGAATTCTGGGTCCTGGTTACCCAGAAGTTGGCGTCCATTTTGAGGCTGCTGTTGTCGATGGATGATAGGCTCAACTTCATCCCAAGTAAGTGGTCGGAATTCAACCTCCCCGGACTCGAGGTAAACACGGAAACCGGCCCATTGCCCGCCCTGAGAAAACTCCTGGCTGCGCTGGCTGCGCCAGTCATGGCGAGTCTTGCTGTAGCCGTGTAGGCCAATCATCGGGATCTCTTCAATATCGTCGTAGTCATCCAACCGAGGATGAATCCAGCGGAGTCCTGTATGATGAACAGGATGGTTGAGGTCTCCCAATACTGGGTCAACACGTCGAGGTTCCGGCTGGGGGCCATATTGCTGGAATGAGGAGATGTACCAGCCAGGAGCAGTCTGAATCACAACATCCATCTCCCGAAGAGATCCTAGCTCTTCGGCGATGGGAAAACTTGTTTCGAATGGCAGATCCTCTTCGTAAGTAGTATCAAGTGGGTCATGATCCGTTACATTGATAGCCCATGGCGGCCGGCAACGTAGAATTGTTCTCTGCATGTAGGTATATGAAGCCCACCCAATTGGGAAAGGGTGAAGGGTCACGAGCCGACGAACGGCATGAAGGTTGGGAACCTGAGGGGTTTTGAGGAAGTCTGGGATGTTCATGCCCATGACCAAAAGCGCGTCACGTTCACTGTCAAAGGTGAATACTTGACCAGTGGAGTTACGGCGGGTAAGAGGTCGGGCCTTGAGAAGGAGGTTTCGTAGTTTGTGGCATGTTGCCATGATAGCGCTTCTTGCGTCGCGCTCGTTGCTAATCCCTATCTTTCCGTCCACGAAGAGATATTCTGGTAGGACCATTGGAGGAATCGCCAACTGGATTATTTTAATCTGAATCTCCGCGGGGAGATCCATAAACTCAGGGCCTGCCATCTTGAGCGGTGATATATGCTGAGAGCGAGGATCTGTGGCTTGCTTGTCACGGCTCTCTGATTCTGAACTTGTGAAGGCCTGTCGAAAGATGACGCGGGTTGATGGGGAGGGATTTGGGATGAGATTGGTCTACTGAAAATGTTGACGTCAGAAAGTTTCTGAAAGTAACGGACAATAGTTAAATCTTGTTGCTTACTATTAATATCGAGATCTTGCCACGACGGCTCAAAGGTCGGGCTTGGTAAATGTAAAAAGGGTGACGGGAGAGACAACGGCGAGGTGTTGAGGGTGTCGCTGGAGAGTACAGACAAGAGACGAGGGGATGGTGGAAGACGTCTCTTTGCGTGTTAAGAAAATGGGCGTTGAAAAGAAGTCTTCAGGCTAAGACCTTCTCGTGTCAGAACTTTATGAGGTGAGGGTGGTGAAGACTGAGGAAAGAAAAGTTCTCGGGAGGTCGAAAGCTGAGGGATGGGATAAACAACGCCTGTGGCTTGGCAGTGTATTTGGAGACTACTGGCACTGGCATGGACTGATCCCTTTCCCAGTGGCACACAAGTCTCGTGACGGGAGGGCCAGTGACAGGAATCAGCTGTTGGCAAACACAATCCCAAGTCCTAGTCCATTGTGGGGTTAGAGAAGAGAGGATTCAATATTATGATTGGCTTTGAAGAACAGACAACGATATTGAAGAGATACTGTTTGTTCAGTTGCGAACAGCTAGAATTTGCAGCTGTTCTGAATATCAAACAAGAACAACGAATCACAACGCGTACGAGAACACAAAAAGACCCCAGCTTCAGATGCCGCTGCCTTAAGGGATGCTTGCTATTCTAAACACCCTTCTCTAAGCTGACTCTCACTACTCAGTAGATCTCGAAATCCTCAACCAAATGCTCCGCATCATGAAACAACATATCCAAGTCAAGCCCATACAAGTAACAATCACTCACCAACAACCATCCCTCTCCCTCTCTCTTCCTCAACAAAAACGGTTCAGTTGAACCAGGGAAATAAACAACCCGATCCCCCGCCTTCGCTCTTGGGCTCGCAAGTCCCAAAGACCCCTTCTCACTAGTGAACAGACACCGCCCATAGCTCGCAAACGTGAACTTTTCGAAAAACTCTCTGAGATCATACCCAATAGCGTCAGGCTCTTGGTCTGATTTCTCCTCAGAACTTGAGTCGGGGTCCTTTTCTTCTGTGTCTTTCCCGACGCCTAACCACCAGAGGTAGAACTCGCGGTCGCGAAGAAACATTGATGGGTCTGTTGACTCGAGAATACCGGCGCCGCAGTGTCGATACCACTGGGTGAAGCCCACACCAACGCTGAAGAGCTCAGAGCCGTGAGTTGCCGTAAGTGTCGTTGCAAAAGCCTTGCTCAATGGAGATTCAGAATCCTTCCACTCGGGAGCGAGTTTTGAAGCCAATGTCTCCCACTGTTTCATCACCATAGCAAAGCCCTCAGTTCCCGGTGCGTGGCCAACACCATCTTCAAGTTCCGGCCCAACCTCACGAATCGTATCAACCATCTTTCCCCTGATCGTCAAACTCCCATATTTCGAAAACTTCAAGCCTGGAAGATACTCCCTGCCTAGTTGTTCCCTGGGAAAGCTAAGTCGCGTTCCATCCGCACACCGAACATCGTAGTTCTCCTCAGCGTCTTTGCGATAAGGTGCGTACCAGTTATCCCCTGCGAGACTGTTGGTCGAAGTGTCCGTGAAGTCAGGGACCCAAGATGGAAGGTTTGAATAACTGCGCTTTGCACCGATATCCTCCAGGATACTGAGATCTTTGGTGAGTTTGATCACAGCCTCTGTGAACTGACGAAAGATATCTTCCACGGGCTGACCATAGTCAACAGGTATGAACCCCGGTTCAAACAGACCCAAGATACCATAGATCTTATCTCGAATCTCAGTAGTCTGACAAACGCGGCTGTACCTCAGTATACTCATTGGATTGCTACCAACCCCCAGCATCCTCAGACTCCAAACATGACTATCCGGATCGAATCCCTTGATTGGATGATCCCCTTCACCGCCACGTGAAGACGACAGTCCCTTCGCACCATTCGAAAAGTCTGCTTTCCAGCCGATCTCCATGTCCCTCCACGGTGTCGCCTCCTCTCCACACATCATAACCGCTCTTTTCGCAAGCGCTATCTCTTGGATGACCCATGTGCGGAAGAACCAAGGTCTTTTGACAAGCGCGTTCCATGCGCGTCGCTTTTCTTCTGGTGGTGCTGGACCATTGTGAGATGAGTCGGGAATGCTTTCGTCGTTAATATGTTGGAATACAAGATGAGAATCATCGGCTGCGTCGCCGAGCCATACTACGACTTGACGCGCTGACTTGTAGATATCGCCCATGATGCGGACTTGTTGATTTCGTTCACCGTGGACGCATTGGTTGATACACAGGGCATCGGCCCAGAGTGTTCGGATGGTGTCGGGAGATCGCAGATGGATGAGCGCTGAGTGGAGGTTTGGTGTGATTGAGATGTCTTGATCGCCGAGGTTGATGTACCTGACTGGTGTTATGTCTCCCCAGACGTAGGACAAAGCTTCGTAGTCTGGTTGAAAAGTGATATCGCTATCCACTAAGCGTCCGACTAGAGGGTCTGTCCGGTTGCTCGATGGAAGGAGTTCAAGAAGTCGAAAGGAGCTACTGCTGCTCAGAGGCTGATACAAATCTGTCGAGGAGGCAATTCCCAAAGGAGAAGATGGTACTGGGTCATCTGACCTCTCTGGAGTCGCATAGGGAACCTCCTGTCTGCTTCTGACCATACTCTCAATCTTCTCATCCCAAGCTCGCCTCTCCACCGCCAAAGTTTGAGCAACACGCCTCCTAACCTCAGCATACGAAGGCATAGTCCAACCTTCATTACCAGAGAGCTTCCCCTCCACTATCCTCACGATCTCGAGCCACTCCTCAACATCTCGGAACGACCCTCGACCGCTTTTCCTCATCACAGTGCATGCATCAGCATGTAATCCAGGACACGTAACATCAGCCCCCGCTTCCAACAACATCTTGATAATCGGTAAGTTATGTTTTATAATAGCGGTATGAAGCCAACTTGTCTTCTTTGCTTTGAGATTCTCACGATGAAGACGGCGTCTTGAAATGAGAACCGTGTCGATATGTGGACCAGGGTACTCGGTGATAAGATATCTGGTCTGCTCGCGGTACATATTACCAGATGAGAGGAGCCACGTCACCATCTCTCCCCATGATTTCGGATCATCAGGTAGTTTGGCACCGTACTCACCAACACACCAGCGAAGGAGACTCAACCGCCCTCTCTTCAGCGCTCTCTCCTGCAACGCCACCGGATCAAGCTTGATGCCATGAGAAACAAGCAGCTTTGCCATATCGACGCTCGAAACCGAGGTTGGTACTTCTTCGAGTCGTATTCCTCTGTCAAGAAGCCGTTTGGCTGTCTCAAGCTTATTGTTCTGCGCGCAATATCTCAGCACGGCCTGGTAGTCCGAATCTTCGAGATCGCTCGTGTGTGACATGAAGACTTCTAGAAACTCGAGGAGGGTTTCATCGCTTCCATAAGGGTCCGCTACTATCGCGACTTCGATGGGTGTCAGATCCCCGTTGCTGCCTCCACGGTTGAAGATACATTTTCGACGACAGCTGGCACTTTCGCCATGCTCTATCAAAGCCAGAGCGATCTCGATGTTGCGACCTGCTGCAGCAGCATGCATCGCTGTCCCAAAGGTCGAGCCCTCGCCTTGCCCACCATCTACCATTCTCGGTCCAGCGACATCAGCAGCGGCACCATAAGCCAGCAGCTTCTTTACAACGTCCAGCGCTCCCTTGCGACAGGCAATATGAAGCATCATGACTAACCCCGAATCATCTTTAGGACATGAAAAGCCCTGCTCCAGCATATACATAATGATGCCGCCCCAGGTGGCTTCGATGTCAAGATCCCATAAGGGCACGTCAAAGTTCACACCAGGAGGCCAACCGACCCACGTCATATCAACAATCTCCTGCGGTGAGATCAGAGCGTCGAGGGTGACCTGAAGAAGGTTTGCCTGTTCCTTGGGCTCATCTTCCACAGTCTCTCCATTTTTAGCATCCTTTCGTATCTTGGCGAGCTGCTCTGGAGATCGGCGTGGCTGGAGTGTAGAAATATCGGCTCCAGACTTGATCAAGAAGCGAAAGAGCTCTTCATACCCCAGAATACATGTATAAACGAGCGGTGAGTACCCCTCATCATCCAAAGAATTCACGGCTGCCCCATGAGCCATAAGCAGCTTGACCATTTCCAAAAGCTCAGTGTTCGACTTCTTCGGGTCCTCGCCCAGATACCCCGGGTCAATCCTTGCCCTCTTAATCGCAACCTGCAACAGGTCCCTCTCCCCGACGAACAAGTCCCCCAAGTCATCTTTCTCCAGTAGCGCTCGCGCCAGTGGATAATCCACTCTCAGCTCTTTGGCGAGGCACTTCCGTACGGCTTCGACATGGTACGTCTTGAAAACGGGCGATGTTCTATACAGAGTGAAGAATTCGTCGAATTTTATTTTCTCAAGATCGGTCAGGAGTTCGTCTCTTTCTGCAGAGGGCTTTCGACTGCAGATGCTGAGAAGCCATTTGACTGCGATTTCTTCGAGTGAGGCCATTTTAGTGATTACGGTGAGTAAGATGTAATCAGCCTGCCTGACGGTGTTGAAACTCTCTGCCTTGCAAGCGGGGCGAATGGATCCTGGTTATAATAATTTAGCGCTATATCCGTAATGTGCCAGCCTTTGTGCTCGAGCCGTGATCTTAGTGAACATTCTCTCAGATCTGGGAATTGAGAAGGATCTAATTCTAAAACAGACAGCGTCATAACTCTACCAATTTTGCAGCGCTTTAGCATTGAAATGGTCAACATCAAATTTTGGCTCTGCGGCTTGTCACGCAGCTAAACACCGTCTTATGTCCCAGCAATTCCACAACCATGATCTCAATAAGGTACCTTGATACGAACATACGTAATATCACAATTTGGCCCCGGTAAGTTGAAAGCCGTCAAAGTTCAGCCGTCGATCACAATCCTTGCGCAGATCTGGGGGAACCCTAAAGCCACGCCCAACTTAGTGCTGGTCTCAGCGCCACGATCCGTTTCTGTCACTGATCTGTCAATTACCTTTATCCGAATAAGCCGAACTATATGAAATAACACGTTCTTTGGTCGTTCTATCGGGCGTATGCTAAACGTGGGGGATTAGTCGAGTGGTGTCTTTCCAGCCATCAATTGGAGGGAATTCGGCACAACACTATAGTACAGTTAGATAGATTGGATGTATTATAATTTAGGATATGCAGAGATAGGTCTCTTAAAGGGAGTTCTTATATGGGCTTGCAAAATATTTGGCCAGTTACTCAATCAACCTATAACTTCGCATTTCCTCAACAGAAGCAAAGTTTAAGATAATTTGCGGTTCAGTCTTTCGAAGCCATGATGAACTAAGAAGTAAATATCGTGAAATTGATACAAGTCTGGTGTAATTAGCTGGAGTCATTCACATGCTCCTGTCGAATCCTCTCCGTCTGTACCCTAACAGCCACATAACTTGCAATGATCTCTCCCAGGAAATCATCAGAAACATTGAAGTAGACACGCATCTCCCACCATCGTCCGCCCTCATTTCCAGGCTTCTTTGTCTTCCATACCAACGCCACCAACCTATCATAAGGGTCAATGAGACATAGTATGCGACCCTTGGCACCATCGCCATCTGATGAAATTTTGCGCATTTGCCACAGTAGCACGCCTTGTGAGCTATGCCATAAAGTCCCAGCGCCATAAAGATCCCAAGCAAGTTCTTCTTCTGCCTCCATCTTGTAAGTGCTCCATGATTTGTGCAATGTGACTTTGCGGTTTAGGGCCTTGATATCCGCATCCCAGATTGTATTGGCGCGAAGATGGATCTGCGCGATCTCCGTTGATAAGCCTTGAGATCGCAGGAGAACTTGAAAATGAGGGCCTGATTGATGCCGATTCCAACTACAAGAGGTTGATTGGAGGTATTGGTTCTCTTTTTTGTCGCTGGGTTGAGGACTAGCCATTCCTGGTGTTTCTATGGTGTAGTTGGTCGAGAATTCGGGCGTGAGGCTGGTAAACGAAGAAGGAATATTATACCGGCCCTTTTCGATTCCAAACTTTCGCTTTGGTTTTAGATCGGTGAAGCGCTTCTGAGGATTTAAGACCCAGGCCTTATTCATGTCGCCCGGGACGCCAAGGGGACTCTTAGCCGTTTTGGCACCCGTCTTGTCGCTCACTACCACCAAATCTGATTCATCGTACTTGACTTTCGAGTGCGCATTCTTCTCAGAAACGAGGCGCAGACCGCAATTCCGACAGAAGAAAGCGAGCGAGCTGTCCATCATGCCAGCGATGCAGCAACATGCGCAAACCATGATAGACATGCAGAATATGAAGGCCCTAGAGATTATAAGTCACCTATCATGTAATAAAGCAATGATCTTTTCCTCACTCAATGCCTGTCGAGCTGCTGGAAGTCGGGACGTTGAAAGGCTCGCCTCGGTTCCCGCATGCTGGACATTTCGCCGACTGAGCATCTGCGTAAACAATCTGAGGCTCTCTCTTAGTTGGAGGAGCCATTTCGCTGTTTTCTTTTGTGCTCAGACGTGGGTTTATTTGGACTTGAGCGGCTGAAGACACTGGCGTTGTTTATATACAATTTAAGCTTGTCTTCTAGGCTAAATCTAGCCAGGTAATTCCGCCTGTCATTCTGCCTGCCAAGGGTTGTGGCTTGCCCAAATGGACCAATTAGTGTGAGAGAAAAAGCCACGGGGCCCTTCACGCTATTAAATGGAGTCTGTTTGGGATTAGTACCTGTGCGCTATTATCTACTTAGGGTGGAGCTATTTACATATTACTTTGTTCATTTGATGTTTCATGTATAATTATTCTAATTGTCTTTACTTGGTCTCACCTCTGTTCGACTTTATCCGCTACAAAGCTCGCGAAACTTTCATGACATAGGCTGTAAGTATTTGGGTTGATGGAGTTTTGGAAAGCCGGGGAGATACATGTCCGAAAGTCAAACAAAATAAGTCTGGCTAAGTGAGACAGAGGATAGCTGGGCGTCCTCGACTAAAGAGGCGACTGTATTACTGCATGATGCAAGGTCGTGTTCTTCTGCCTAAACCATAAGGCCTAGTTCTAGACTATGCGAATGCTTCTCTTCTTCTGACTTTGAAATCTTAGTCCTTTCCTCGCATGATTGGCAATCCATCCTGCCCCAACCCTGGTGTTTGTGTCGGTAGGTCCTTCGACACACGGTTCTAAGACGATTAAGTACTACTCAAACTGTACCTCCTTGTCATGCAGCCAGACAAGATACCTCCTAGCTAAATAGACAGCGAACAGAGGACCTGTATCTTGGCTAGGGAGGTTACCACCGTCAAACTGTATCCGTGGATAACTGTCAAAATAGTCGACAGAACTGTCAGGTTCGATATCGGAATACCAACTCATCTGTTGCTCTCCGTGATCGGCAACCTCAAGTCCTTTAGCAGCTTTATCTTCATTCTGCTCATTTCTTTCTGACTCTGTGGTTGATATATCACTATCTCGGCGGCAAGTGTAGGTTTTGGACCTCGTCGTATTCGGATCCCGGTGCGTGAACCCAATATTGAATCACCTGCTAATCACAATTCAAGGGCCATTGACAACTCTGAATTGTTAATTCTTCCGAAAACATGTACGGCTCCTCTCCACTCATAAGTTGGTACTCCTCTGGTCCCCGCACAGATGTATATGATAGCCCAAGCTCAGGATGCCTCAATCCGAACTCCAGGTCTTTCAGTTCAACCCAAGCACTGACTCAGCTTAGAGCGGCACGAGCTCAGTTCTAGAAATGGAAATGGATTTTGGCGTGCTTGAGTTATGTCTCCGAGTTACTTGGTATTAACTTAAGCCTCGCTGTAATGTGGCAGATCTTGGTGCGCCGATCGTTTGATCTTTTGAGTTTTACCCCGGATTTGAGTTTGATCTATGCATTAGCGTGGAGCCATGTTTTTGTTCCAAGACCATGGCCAAGGAAATGGAGAATGCAACATGCAATATTTAACAA
This sequence comes from Fusarium sp. NRRL 25303, assembly GCA_013396255.1. Taxonomy (NCBI): domain Eukaryota; kingdom Fungi; phylum Ascomycota; class Sordariomycetes; order Hypocreales; family Nectriaceae; genus Fusarium; species Fusarium sp. NRRL 25303. Next base: position 2,995 of record JAAOAY010000463.1, on the reverse strand, counting down.
ACCCGTCCTCCATTCCTTTGCTTCCCGTTTTCGCCAGATTTTCTCTATCACTTTATAACGTCAATGTTTAACCATGGGTCAGTACGGATTTTTGATACCGGACCGATACGTACGCGAAGTCCCTGGTGAAGTCGACATGAATACCGCCAGTATATTCTGGGGCTTTTCTCTAGGCGTCGCGGTGTTCTCGGTTGCCAAAGCATCGGAGCAGAGCTGGAGGGCATGGAAAAGGCGTCGACGTGTCACCTCTTATGTCGCTATGATCTGGGCGGTTTGGTTCAGCAGTATGGTTCTTGGATGCTTGGCTTGGGGGTTCCAAAGGCAATACATAGATCCAAGGTGAGTTCAGTTATTCTTCCTTCCATGGTGTTCGCTTTTGTTGATTGCGATATAGCTTCGGCTTTTACTTTTCTGTTGGTGCGTCTCTCGCTTCACTTCCCTCGAGTCATCTGACATACCCCAGCATTGTTTTGGGCACTTCAAGTCCAATTCTTACTTCAAATCATCCTGAATCGCCTCGGTCTCTTGATGGTTGTACCCGGTCGCGCCGCACGCCTTAAATGGATCGTATTCGCCATCATCTTGGCAGTCAACATCAGCGTGTTTATCATCTGGATGCCAGCGCGCTTACAAATCAACGACCAGTGGATATGGCTGAACAACATCTGGGATAGATGTGAGAAAGTCATCTTTGCTCTAGTCGATGGAGCTCTGAATGCATACTTCATCTACCTCGTCCGGTCGAGGCTTATTGAGAATGGGTTGACCAAGTACATCCCTCTTTATCGGATGAATCTGTTTCTAATTTTTGTGTCTCTTTCATTAGATGTAAGTAGATTATTCTCGCTTATCTTCCATAACTGACGTATTCCAGGTTGTTCTTGTTGGTCTCATGTCTTTGCCAAGCAGTCTGGTGTAAGTCTCTCCCTTGCTTTAATATCAACCACTAACGAGTTCAAGCTACCTCTCATTCCACCCAGTCTGCTATCTCCTAAAGCTACAAATTGAAATGAAAATGGCCGAACTCATCACGAAGATTGTCCGGTCATCAGGCGCAACAGGCAAAGACAACTACCACCAGTCCAGTGCCAACTATGCAAGAAGCATGGCAACAAATACCATAACCAAGCCGTCGGCCACCCATTCCCATCCAGGTGTCCATGGAGCCTTTCCCGGAAACAACACAACCCATATCGAGGCTGGCGACCGCGATAGCTCTATTGAGATGGAACTTCAAGGGCGCATGAGTATGAGTCAAAGCGGGATCGTGAGGACAGTTGAGACGACGGTTGCGACTTCACCTGCTCAGATTCACGACTATCATCGTTCAGATAGCATAACGAGCTCAACTGCAGGATTGGCCTTTTAGTAGAAGCGCTAGTCACTAGTAATGTTTAATATCTAATCCGTTAACTCAATGTACGTCAACGCTGTCCAGATCGTCAAAGATCAACACTCGAAACTCAAAGATTAATAATCCTCACTCTCGCGAGTACACAAGCTTCCCGCCACTAACTCTCCCCTCACTCATCTCAGCCAGCCCCTTCAAAACGCCCTCCAAGCCACTGCCACCTCTGTTTAGATAAACACGCGGCGGCTTCACTAGCCCCTTTTCGAGCAGCTTCTCAGCCACTTTGACAAACTTCTTCTGGAATGCAAAATCTGTTGGTACAGCCTCGTAAAACTCATTCTCGTACATCCACGGATTACCCGTGGCTGAGTATGCCAGGATAGATTCGGCGGTGACGTGGGGGTTGAGGCTTTTAACTTCGTGTTCGGGGCCGGGGTTGAGGGAGATGTAGATCGCAGAGGAGGACTTTTGGAGGATTGCTGCGGAGGTGGCGATGCTGGTGGAGTTGGGATGTGTGTCGAAGACGTGGAGGAGAGGACCGCCTGATAGTCTGAGTATGTCGTCGACGAGAGTTTCGGACTTGTAGTCAAGGACGTGATCAGCACCCAGAGACTTGACATAATCTGCATTACTGGGTGATGAAGTCGTAATGACTGTGGCGCCAGCGAGACTTGCAAACTGGATTGCTGAGATCCCCATGGCTGTACTGCCACCGTAGATAAAAACAGGGAATGACTCTTCTGACGGTACCTCTGGGAGAGGAAGATGGAGATGCTGGTATAAGCCAACGCCCTGTCAAAATCCTCATTAGCATAAGCCGACAACCTGCAGGGGGGCTCAGTGTACCATCGTGATGAGTGCAACACCTTGAGTCGCAGCATCTTCGTCACTCATGTTTGAAGGGATCTTCATCTGAATATCCCCCTTGACGTGCATTAAATGCGCAAACGCACCATCATGCTTCCGCAGAATATTCCTAAAAATGTGTCAATACTTGCCATACACCAATATCTCAAAGGCTTTGCATACTGCCCGACGACACCACCAGCAATGCGATCCCCAACTTTAAAGTCCCTCTCCACTCCAGGCCCAACTTCTACAACAACGCCTGCATAGTCTGTTCCAACAACGGCACCAGCACAACTCTCCTCACCTTCTAGACCAAGATGGTAAGCATCGTCTGGGTTGATGGCCCACGCGGTAGGTTTAACTCTGATATAACCGGGCTCAAGTGCTGGCACGGGAATGTCCTGAATCTCAGCATGGCCCAGGCGAATATTAACGAGAGCTTTTGTAGTTGTCATGATGTGATTGACTTCTTAGTGCTATTCGGTTAGTAGAAATCCTGAGTACTTCGGCCTGCATATAAATACAGTTCCAAGTGAAGATTACGTGATGTGATACGATATGCCTGACTAATTGTCGTATCACCACATATGTCAGCCGTCAAGTAGCAACGTTATGCTAATCTGCTTATCAATGGCCATGCTTCCTTAACTCATCAGGTCATGTTGCATTAATTGGAAAACTGCATTAAAATGCTCTTTTGCAACCTAAACTAAAAACCTACTATTACGACTACACAAATTAGATTGTAAGGTAGACTGGGTTGTCTTTATTTCTCAAAAGAATTTAATATTATTA